>JAOVVH010000058.1:23935033-23947356 GCA_028566435.1 Scorpiodoras heckelii | reverse complement strand
TTCTTCCTCATAATATTAAGGGAGTTTTTCCTTGCCACTGTTGCTCAAATTGTGCTTGGGTCTAGATAATTAGGTAACTTGTAAAGCTGCTTTGAGACAATGCTCCATTGTAAAAAGCGATATAGAAATAAATTTTGATTGATTGATTGATTGATTGATTGATTGATTATTTATGATTTAGGGAGGAAAATTAAAGAATTAAATTATGCACAAGTGGAAGGTCATGATGTGTGTGTGTGGGGGGGGTTTGTTTAAAATAAAAATCTACTTTCAATTCTTATCATTAAATGGCTGAAATGTGTTTTTAAAATGAATAAAAATATGACATTTTCCTTAGTTACCCAATCAAGATGGTTTGCAATGAAAAATTAGTTAAGCATACAGTACTGTATATTTGTACTTATTCAAGACTTATGAAGTAACATCCAAGATCGTAGTTTTAAGAAGAAAATAAATAATGATTTTGATCTGTGGTCAAAAAAAAAAACAGGTTTTACTATCAAACTAGTTTTTATTATTTCATTTTACATAGCCTTAATGATCTGAGGTGTGAAGACAAATGCAAAAGGAATGTACAAGGGCTTCATCTTATCTGCTAGTATGAAGGAAAGTCGAGATTGCCAGCAGAGGCTGGATGTAACACTGGTGGGAAGTTCATAGAGGAAAAAGATAAAAGGAAATACGGGAGCGTGAGTTGGAGTGGGAGAAAGGAGGACTGAGCTTTAGAAGAGTTACATATCGGTGTTCTTCAAATAAACCGATCCGTTTTGCATCTCATTTCTGGAATTAAGTGGAACAAAACTCTACGTTTTTCGGGGGGAAAAAAAGGTTCTTCAAGGCTTCATTGGATCATTGCTTAGTTATGTGCTTCCTTGCTGTGGGAGTTGTTGTATGCAAATGATTTAGTTTTAGTGGCTACAACTGAGAAAGAACTAGCTAATAGAGAAATTACAAAGATGGAAGTCTTAAAGTCTTGAGCGTAAATGTGGGGAAGGCACAGCGGTTGGTGAGTGTGGAGAATGAGAGCATGAAGAAAGGGGTAGGGAAAATTTCACTGCAGTGTAATGCCAGAAATGGGTTCATGCTAGATGGAGTGGGATAAAAGTTCGCTTACAGAAGTCAGTGGGTACTTTTGAATGTAGGCTGTGAATGTATGCAGCAGGACTCGATATTAACTGGTAGTAGAGGCTTGAAATGTGAGTCAGGTGTTGATATTGGGGATTGAGTTGCACTAGAAAAGGTGGATCGATTCTGTTATTTAGGTGATATGTTATATGAGTGTTGAAGGAGGAGCAGATGAAGCTGTAACATCAACAATACGAAATGGTTGGAAGAAGTTTAAGCAATTAGCACATTTTCTTACGGCTAAAGGAACGTCATTGCGTGTAAAAGGATGAGTATGACAGTTGTGTGAGGAGTTCTATGTTGTATGGAAGTAAAACTTGGCCAAGTAGAAAATGAAATGGCTCTGAACAGAAATGAAATGAAAATGATTAGACTAATGTGTGGCTTTAGATGGTCCGATAAGAAGACAAAAGTGAAACTGAGAGAGAGAGAGAGTTTGAGGCTGGAAAATATCAAAAGTGTTATGAGAAGGAGAATGGTATGCAATGGTATGGTCATGTCATGAGAAGGTCTGAAGATAACTGGGTACAGAAGAGTAATGGGACGGGAGGTTGTTGGAGTTAAACCTAAAGGTAAACCTAAAAAGACATGCATGGAGGTTGTGTTAAATGATATGATAGGCTTTGGTTTGAAGAAGAGTGATGCACTGAACCCGAGATCAGTGGAGGACAGTAATTAACAGCGATAGACCCATTGTTCAGAATCCGGCTAACCCAGGCTGTCCTGGATAAATAGCCGTTAAACTGAATGCTGCTGTTGTTAAAGGTGTCCTACTCTGAGCTCTCTCTGATTGGGAAGTACTCACTTCTCAGGTTGTATGCAGTTCCTTTAAAGATTCTCCAGTGTGGCAATCTGAAGAAGGCTTAAGATTTCAAGAGTTAACTTTTTTCTCCCTAAGAGTGGAGAAATAAGTGTTCCTCAAGGGTCTGGATAATGAAGGGTTCTTTGCACTCCTTATAGATGTTCTGCTTGGAGCTTTTAGTTGTAGTTCTACATAAAACCCCATACAGACAAGCCAAAAATATATCTTAAGTGTTTTCAATGTATCTTTTGTGTACTCTGTCACTGCAAATTTCTATATTGTGTCATATTTTACATATAAAACCAAAGAAAACAGGAAAAATGACAATACATGTAAAAATAAGTATGACAAGTTGACACTAAGAACTAATGGGTCATCAGTGCTTCTTGGGATAGTAATGGGTCCTTCTCGTTTTCTAAGCTACCTTTACTTTGAATCATCTCTGCTAAGGGATGCCGTTGTTGTAGGGTTCTACAGAGGACCTTAGGGGTTCTATGCTACTGAGACAAACTGAACCCTTAACCATTTAATGCATGCTTTAGGTGACCGATGACAAGTGGCGGTTCTACGGGTGGGGCCACAGGGGCATTGGCCCCAGATGAAATCTGATTGGCCCCCTGAAGTTACCCTGTCCTGTCACTTATCTGTGCTTTGCCCAAGAGCGATGATCAGATTATAGGTGGATGCAATTCCATGCCCAAACACTAGTTTGGTAATGAGCCAAATGAGCCAAATAAGAATGTCCAGCATGAATAAAGCTTACAGATGAACATGTTTGAACATGGAGTGACTGGTGAAATGTATACACTTTACCAAAACCGGGGATTGTGTGCAAGGATGTTGGACAAATACTTGGCCCTGCTATGAATATTGTGGCCCCTTGATGTCCCCTTACTCAGAAAAATCCTAGATCAGCCACTGCCGATGACCTCATTTATCCTGCACCTTGTCCATTTCTGTTTTTCAGATAGACCTCTGTAGTATCCTTTAAGCTGTGTGAATTGAACAATTTACCAAATACCAAAAGCACAAATCTATGAGAATTCATTTGCAGGCTCTTTGGTTATAACTAATAATAATAATAATAATAATAATAATAATAATAATAATAATAATGGCCATTTTATTACCCCGACTTTGCCCGATGACGCTGGGATTGGCTCCAGACCCCCCGTGACCCCGACTAGTGGGATAAAGCAGAAGATAATGAATGAATGAATGAATGAATGAATGAATGAATGAATAAGAAGAAGAAGAAGATGAGCACTGAATATTTATGATTATATTCCTCATTATTTATATGCATATGAGTTTAATATTTTTTCTAGTGCTTGTAAAAATATCAGTAATAAAGTCTTATGGAAACAAAAGAATCCTTTACAGGTTCTATGAATTTCGAGGATTTTCCTTAATTAAATAATTAATCCTTTATGAATTAATCTATTGAGTCTCTGGACTCTTCCTAATAGGAAAACAATCAGCTGTAGGGTTTTACACAGAACCTTTAAAGGCTCCCTTCAGTGGAAGAGTCAGTGTTGAGTTAATCATCTTTTCTGAGTGTGCTCATCATCGAGAAAAGAAAAAACTATAGGAAACCTGACGCTTTGGTAAAAATTGATCCTGCTGATTGCTATTTAAGCAAAACATGATTATTGCCAAGAGGCTGCTGGGACATCATGGGCACTGATCCTGAGCATGTAACACGGGCTGTGGATGAGGGGGATACGTCTCACTCTCTCTCTCTCTCTCTCTCTATCTCTATCTCTCTCTCTCTCACACACAAGAGCCTTACTTGGATACAGAATTGGGTAGAAGGAAGGGAGAGAAGGGAGGGGTGTAAAGAATAATGAAGATAGAAGAACGAAATGCTTTGCGAGTCTGTATCTCTCCATGACGCTCTCTTTAGGGCTGACTCATTCTCTCCTTCTCTCTGTTTATCACTCTTTCTCTCTCTCTCTCTCTCTCTCTCTCTCTCTCTCTCTCTCTATAAAGCAGGCTAGGATTGCATGTATGCTATCCCTCCCCCCCTCCTATCTCTCTCTCTCTCTCTCTCTCTCTCTCTCTTTCTCTCTCTGGCGCTGCTATTGTCTGAGAAGGCTCTCCTGTGTTGATTATACAGCATGTCGCCGTGCTCAGTGTTGATGGTTCAGTTCCAGCTTTGACGCCACTCAGCTTGAGTGGGACTCCTGAACGTTAAATCTCTCAGGAGCTTTGCAGGAGAGCAGGCAGTGCCATCTGTCAAGCTTTCTATCTGATTGTTTTTCCGAGCTGTGATCTTTTCTTCTCTGCAGTTTGCAGTTCGCATCCTAAACTGAAAGATGGTCCAGTCTTGCATGCGTTCTCGTGGTTAAGTTTTAACTGGAGGAGGACGTAAGTTCTGAGAAAAGAACAGCAACACTTTTCCTTTTTACAATGTTTTTCTCTCAGAACCAAACGACATTTGCTCCAGCCAACTGAGAGCAAGTTGATTTCTTCTCCCAAGTAACACCTCGTCTCAGATCAACACTGGATCCTGGTAATGCATTTATTGATGCAATCGGGTCAGCGCCAGGTCTAACTGTGAATCCCCAGGTCTCAGAAACCCCAGGATCCGCCAAACGCAACAGAAGACCAGGATTACTCCAGACCATGAAGAAAATCTGGTCCAAGAAACGCTTCCAGGTCAGTCCTGCATGCTTCTTCCTTTAAACTTCCTCTCTATCCGTTTGACTTAGAAGTGATATGGTGTCACAGCTTAACCCATATGTGCTTTGTTTGTCATTTGGTGTGTGTTCTAAGTGTAAGCTTTGCCCTAGTTTACATTCCCTTGATGGGGATCCAACACAGTAAGATAGTAACTGATGAGCCCCACCCTTCATCTGTAAACAAAGTGACACTACATACATGATCGCACTCCAGTGAAAATGCAATGTGTTATTTTCTTTTGCATGATGGACAGGGGGGTAATGAGAACTTTGAGCTTTTTAGGGGTCTGCCCTGTTCAACCATCTTTAACAGGGTTCCTTCTTTTTACTCATAAACATGCATATCTTATGTTACAGAGGTGCTTTTGAGTAAAAAAAAGATCTAGTTTCTAAAAGCAAGCATCAGTTAATCATGGTTAATTGAAGAATTATACTGTCTCCAGTCTTTTTTTTTAAAATATTTATGAATAAATTACAAATGATATAAGCATTGGATACTTATAAGGCTCTGCATTTTTAAGGGCCACCACAGAAAGAGGGTAACATATGGCAAATCAGCATGTAGGTTATTACAGGTCGAAGAGTAATAAAGCAAAATTGCTTGTAACAGCAGCCTCATTATCCCCTACAATGCAGATTGTTATGTTGTTTTTTCATTTCATCAAGGCTGCACAAGGCATTGTTAATAAGAAATCATTTATTTTACTAAAAAAAAAAAAAAAAGCCCGGATTATTTAATAGTCACCTAACCTTTGAGCGAACAAATGCAATATTTCCCAGTTTGAGCCTGGTGCAGAATCAATGCATTATCAGTCGTTCTTTTGTTCTGTTATCAAAGGATCCATGAAGGCACTCTTTTCTACGCTCTCCTGTCAGATCAATATTTCAAAGACGGGGAGAAACCATGTCCGTGCCACACAACCTGTCTGGAAACACCCAGCAACAAAGACAGCAAAACAAGATACTTTATCTTTAGCCAAAACTAGGCAGGATTTTTTTTCCCCCCACACTTTCATTTTTTTCTTGAGAACGTATCACGCTGTCACACTGACATTTCGCAGGTGAGACGTGCAAATGTTACGCGCTCCCTTTTTCCCTGGCTCCCAGGGCTAATGGAAATCAGTGGGAAAGCAGGTGTGATGGAAAGAGGAGGGCAGAGGAGGGAATGGGGGTGGATGAAAAGGAGATATAATTGGATTTTTAGTCTGCAGACGGAGGCAGACGTGTGGAGAAAGGATGAGACGAGGAGACGGCGATAGCAGAGACACCACTGTCATTTTCCAGCGTTGTAAAAAATTGAATATTAATTGCACTTATTCTTCATTTCACATTTGATAGTGTTAATAATGACATCAGTCATTCCGGCCATCCACGTTACCTATAGCTGTATAGACCTGAAAGTACTATAGGGACTATTACAGAAACACTAATTGTATTTAAATGCAGAATATTAATACAATCTCAATAACAACTTTCAGATTTTTGACAGTTGTTTCCTAAGATATTTTCAATTCTAGTACACCTATTTTCAATTTCCGATACATTTTGTAATAATTAGGTTTTTCAGTTCATTAATCTCATATCTATCGTTATTCTACAGACTGTCTACAAATATAACCAGATAATAATAAAGAGCTGCACTAAACGTCATGAACAGCCTTACATGAAATTTAAAGCCATTAAAAGCTCAAATGCATGTTTACTACTTTTATTTAAAGGATTGTGAACCAATGAAACGTTTCATTGTCAGCCAAACCAGCCCTTTATTGGCAGGTTTTTTTTCAGTGGTTTGCAAAGAGACTAGAGGTGCACATGTCATGTAATTAGAAAGAAATCCAATTACTGAGTGACTCACATAGACCCAGAATTTTCCCATTATCAGATTACCAATAACGAATACTGATAATTACAGAGAAGTGAAGATAAACACCTTGGATTATTGCCTAATTCAGATATTCTATTTCAAAAAAACGGCATGGATCCAGACATAAACCTATTCACTGGTGATTACTAGTCAATTCAGTAGCATTGTCTGATGAAAAGCAACCTGCAACTATTGGCTAAATGATTTAGGTTAAAAAAATAAACAGCTACATTTTCCCCCTTTGATTGAACCTAAACCTACATATTTGGCTTGATAAGCTGCTAATAAACCTGCTGGCATAATCAGACCTAATAAGAGATCCATAAAGAACAACAGTGTGCGATAACTGTAGGGAGAGGGTGTGATATGAGCGAGAGTCTGGCCGCCATTGCTAACTTCAGCTGCTGAGTCGAGCTCAACTACAATGAGCAAACACCCTGGGTGAGTGCGGGGGACGTGCACTCCAAAGTGTGAAGTGACTCATTTACCACATGGCAGCTGTGTGTGTGATGAAAGTTGGTTGGACAAGAATGAAACGGCTTACAGGGTTTACGGAGCCAAATTTAAACGAGACATCACGCGCTTGAGACTAATTTATGCACCTGTGATATAAATACGCACCTGTAATGATATTTTTTAACAAGTCATTAGAGACCATGAGGATTTATTAATACGTACCAATGCTGATACCGAAATGAGCAATCATCTGAGTTTTATAGAATCAGAGATGTTGTAAAATTTTCTATTTAGCTCTATTTACACTCACCGAGCACTTCATTAGGTACACCTGTTCAACTGATCTGCAACACAAATATCTAATCAGCCAATCACATGGCAGCAACTGGATGCATTAAGGCATGTAGACATGGTCAAGACGACCTGCTGAACTTCAAACCGAGCATCAGAATGGGTAAGAAAGTTGATTTAAGTGACTTTGAACACGGCATGGTTGTTGGCACCAGACGGGCTGGTCTGAGTATTTCAGAAACTGCTGATCTACTGGGATTTTCACACACAAACATCACTAGGGTTCACAGAGAATGGTCCAAAATAGAGAAAATATCCAGTGAGTGGCAGTTCTCTGGGCAAAAATGCCTTGTTGATGCCAGAAGTCAGAGGAGAATAGCCAGACTGGTTTGAGCAGATAGAAGGGCAACAGTAACTCAAATAACCACTTGTTTACAACCAAGCTATGCAGAAGAGCATATCTGAAAGCACAATGCATTGAATCTTGAAGCAGATGGGCTACAGTAGCAGAAGACCACACCAGGTGCCACTCCTGTCAGCTAAGAACATGCAAATGAGGCTACAATTCACATGGGCTCACCAATATTGGACAATAGAAGATCAGAAAACGTTGCCTGCTCTGTGGAGTCTCGATTTCTGCTGTGACATTCAGATGGTAGGGTCCGATTTTTGTCGTAAACAACATGAAAGCAAGCCTGGTATCAATGGTTCAGGCTGGTGGTGGTGGTGTAATAGTGTGGGGGATAATTATTTGGCACACTTTGGGCCTCTTAACACCAACTGAGCATCGGTTAAATACCACAGACTACCTAAGTATTGTTGCTGACCATGTCCATCCCTTTATGACCACAGTGTACCCATCTTCTGATGGCTACTTCCAGCAGGGCAACACGCCATGTCACAAAGCTCAAATCATCTCAAACTGGTTTCTTGAACATGACAATGGATTCACTTTACTCAAATGGTTTCCACAGTCACCAGATCTCAATCCAATAGAGCACGTTTGAGATGTGGTTAAACAGGAGATTTGCATCATGGATGTGCAGCTGACAAATGTGCAGCAGCAGCATGAAGCTATCACGTCAATATGGACCAAAATCTCTGAGAAATATTTCCAGAACCTTGTTGAATCTATTCCGTGAAGAATTAAGGCAGTCCTGAAGGCAAAAGGGGTCCAACCCGGTACTAGCAAGGTGTACCTAATGAAGTGACCTGTGAATGTACGTTTCCCCGAGTTTATTAAATAGCCATGAAAACCACAAGCATATGTCTGAGCACATACTGTATACTAGGCTTGATCTCATAACAGCAGCTGACTGATTTAAAAAAAATTAAACTAGCTAGCTAGCTAGATCAAGTTGACTTGCAGAGCAGAAGACCTTCAAATAATTCTTCTGTACAGCTGGAAGCAAAGGACATTTTGTTTTCTTTTATGTCTTGCATCATTAAGAACAACATATCGGCTATGGCTGTTCTTTTCACTCACCTAGCATTACCTGTAAACATTTTTCTCACCTAGTTTTTGCTGCAGCATTGCTACTATTAATGAAGTCCTCCTGCTTAGCTCTACGTAAAATGTTTCATCAGGTTACTTGTATTTTCGGAAGATGACGTCGTTCCTCCTCTTGATGTTTCGTAGAGGTTTACAGTTTACAGTCTGCTTTGTCTTGAATGGTGACGTGTCATGTCGTGTTGCCTCTTCATTAGCATGGCAATGTTAAGTACACTAGGATTACAAACGTACACTAGGATCAAACAGGTTCACATTACGGTTGCAGAGCAGTATGAGTAAATGAGCAAGGTAGAGGACGGACAGTCTGTACTAATAATCAATATCGATGCATCCCTACTGAGAAGTTCTCCAAACTCGCAGCTGTGCAGAAAAGGCGCTTTTTTTGGTTTAAATCAATTCAATGCAGTTAAAGAGAAATTCATCTTTAAAAATGTAAGTCAGAATCAACTTCACGGTCATTACGTATACTGGATAATCAAATGTGTTAGAGAGCCCTTCAGTTCTACATTATACACGGAAAATGAAAATAACACATTTAAATGAAGGCAGGTGTGAACAAAAGCAAAGCTTGCAGCCACTATGTACAAACCTAAACAGAATGAAGCAAAAGAAACAGCACAATAGTGTTAATCTAGTCTAAGAACAGAATATGCTCTGCAATCAGGTAAATAATTACATTTGGAGCAGGCTGTTTTGTTTTAAAGCCCGATATGCCGACCATGACACGGTCCGCTGATCTACCAAACAATCCCCAAAGCTAATTTTCTTCCCTTTATTTCTTCCTACCACAGCCTGTTCAAATTTCCTCCTCATCTTGTTAGCACTATTCACATTTTCCTCCCAATTATGCCAGCTCAAGAGTTTATTGCCTTTTCTGGGCTGTATTAATACAGTAGATAATTAGACAAAAATTGTCCCTTGCATTCATTTCCCTAGTGAAAATCTTATACACAGTGACTGAATGGCAGCCTTCTATAGCGGACATGACCTGTTTACTCATATCTGACCCAGAAAGGCAAGAGTGGCTGTGTTCATCATGGCACAGATGGCAGGCTGGAGATCCTCACTGGGCAGCCAGCTCTCAGCTACTTGAGCCTGTCTGTCTTTGGCTGTGTTTACGAGAATGGTGTTGCGTTAGGTTGGGAAATGTAACAGGAAGCTAGTTGTTATCTGTTAAATGGGGATTTCAGAACGTGTCGGGACAAAGGGACCATTTCAGAAAAAGATGAATCAGAGATACAATGCTGACGTCATAAAACTCTTCAATTTCACACATTACCACCACTATGTTATTACACGGAGGCATGATGACGTATCGCAGTTATCACTGATGAGCAAATGTTTGTCTTTCATAACTGTCTGATATGGATTGTTGAAGGAAGAATCAGTGAATATCGACATTATGATTAATAGCAATAGTGTAAAAACTAAGCTTGAACAAATTCCACAAATCATGATTCCATATGCATTAGCTCAAATACATTAGAGATTCTTTCTAAATAAAAAAAACAATCTACACCTATAGCAGGTACAAGCTCTGTTAAAGATGCAAGGTTGAATAAAAAAAAATACAAGAAAATACAAGCTGATCATCTGAAAATTGTGCTCGCCCCTTGTGCGTATTTCACATTAGGATATGAGTCACCATCGTTTGCCTTTTGCACACTATGTGGCATGTCATTATTTGTTCGCAGATTGGACTAATTGAGGGACCAGAAGAATGCCTCTCGTGTATTATGCATGCTCCTTGCTCTCTCGAGTGCTCTCTTGGCTTTTCACCCTCATAAAGATGCTAAACATTGGAGATAATGAAAAATTAGCTTGTAACACATCAATATGAATCCCACTCTGGTCATGAAATATTCAGAGGCCCATGAAAGTCCATCTGAATAGGCTGGATGTGCATGGGCTTCGTGTCAAGCCATTAGACAAAAGCAAACATCGTAATGTGATAAGAAATCCCGTCAAGCTACATGCCAGCATGTGAACAAGGAGGAATATTCTAGAGATGTCAACCCCCCCCCCCCAAAAAAAAAAAAAAAAAAAAAGCAGCATGATGCATCCTGTTGCTTTGAACAAACTCTAGGTGTTTGATGTATGACTCCTGATTTTAAGCTTAGCTTCCTTTCCTTTTTCTCCATATGCCCTCTAGCACTGCCGCTCCATCCGTAAGCTTCTTCCACTGTGACAGATGCCATCCATAGCTAATGCTATTAGTTAACCTTATTCACAGGAGTAGGGCAGAAATCTCAGATGCCACAGGTGCATCTCTTTCACCACGGCTAATGAATTGGGAGTGACAGGAGGCATGCCGATCCCAACCTCCGTATCTCTCTTCCTCAGCCACAATCTCTGTATTACCTTATTTATTGCCTTAAATTGGTATTAGACAGGAGCATTGTAGAGGCAGGATACACAATATATTAAAATAAAAGAAGAATGGTATGCCACGAACCCTCATATCCACGCATATCCAAACATATCTAAAATATCCATAGATTTTATTTTTTTAAAAAAAGGAAAACTATTCTTTTAAACAATTTATGATCCTGTCATTGCATTCTCACAATAAATAAAAGGATAATAAACTGTTCCAGTACTATGGGTACTACCGTTCCTTGTCCCTGGGGTGGTCGTACAATCTAGTCTACACTTTTTGCACCATTACTTTGTATTTATTTGCTTTGGAAGGTCCATGTTGTGTATCTGTAAAGCTTTAACCTAAAAAAAAATTTCTTTCATTTTCATATATTTTTTAATAATTTTAATGTACCGGTACACTAAATCCCCACTTCCAGGTAAAAGAGACATATTAAAGGTACGGAAGGTGTACCCCAGCAGGTACCACCCCAACAACAAGAATTACTTTTTCCTTAATAGCCTTAATATTCCTGTTATTTCTGAGAGTGTAACATTCTCCTTCTTCTCCGCCCTTCTGAATTGTAATAATTAACCGTGTTTAAGGATGTTTAGCTCAGAGCATGGATATTTTAAGAGACACTGTAGGTGTACCTGGTCCAAATATCAACCCAATTTATGAGCCTCTTGGTCACCAACTGCCCCACTTTCACACATAAATCTGGGCTAATAGGACAATGACAGACCCACAACAAAATAAAAGCCATGCTCATCATGGTGGACCTGCTTGAACTCTTTTTTCTGTTAACTTTTTCAGTCTATCTTTATATTGTGCCTTGCTTAAGTATTCACTCCCCTTGAACTTTTATATGTTTTGTAGTTTTACAACCTGCAACTTAAATTAACTTCACTGGGGCTGTATGTCATGAATCTTCACAAAACACTCATAAAAATGAAGTGGGTGGGAAAAAATCGATCTAGTTTGTAAAATAATGTGCGAATGAAACAACAAAAGTTGCATAAGTTAGTGTGAAACTCTCAGAATTCACAGAAGTTGAACTGCATCTCATAATCTCAATATACACAGATCAGGCATAACATTATGACCACCTCCTTTTCTCTACACTCATTGTCCATTTTCTCAGTTCCACTCACCATATAGATGCACTTTGTACTTCTACAATTACAGACTGTAGTCCATCTGTTTCTCTACATACTTTGTTAGTCCCC
>JAOVVH010000058.1:23910863-23922237 GCA_028566435.1 Scorpiodoras heckelii | reverse complement strand
TATATATCCCTTAGCTTTAATCATGATTTTGATTTTGATTTTAGACAATGAAGCACAAAAGAATACAGGCATTGCCAAACATAGTCATAGTCATCATAACACTGTAAATTTGATATCTGAAATAAAGTTTTAAATGAACAACCAAATCCTGGTAATTTGCCTATTTTATTTTTTAGTAATTAAAAATTATCATTGGCCCATAGTTAAAAATGATCAGAAAAAAGGAAAATGATCCAGAAAAAAACAGCCTAAGTGGTTAGGGTGCCATTACTAATTGCTTTTTATGTTACACTAACACAACCCACTATTAGACCATCCAAGTGTTATTTTTCCAAATTCTTGCACGGTCATGTTTCTTTGCATGGTTTGGACATTGCTTGGGTGATGTTCATGCAGTCCTTTGCTCTGGATATCTCATACAGAAGTAAGTCTAATCATCTGCAGGCTGGGAAGGAAGCCCATGGATTAAAAAAAAACAAAACAAAAACAGTACAGCAAGCCTGTTTTCACACAGTCAGGTGACTGCAGGTTGATGTGTGTTGTGTATAAATTTATTTATTATTTATTTATTTACATTTCTTCATTTTTTATGGTTTCTAGCACAGAGGTACTTCATATGGCCTCCTTAACGTAGTCTTCTTAAGGTTTTAAGTGCTTATTCTAAATAATCATTTGCAACTTTTCCTTCTCAGCTATGGCAGTGATGTGACCTACAGATGTGTATATCCAGTTATACATGGTGGGCTAGTCCAGTGTTTTTGGAAGGAATTGGCTAGTAGGCTCCAATGAATTTGGCTTTACCAAACCTACACATTTAGGTGTATTGTAAATTGAATTGAATTGGTTCCATTTGGTTCTACTGTGATGAAAGTTAACTCACTTTTTGGGCACTGGTCTTGACTGTCACCCCAAGACCAATGTAAAAGGTATTCTTATTTCTTTATGTTTATCTTTTTTAACCTTCATTTACAAGTTTTATGCAAATTTTGTGCAGAAACAAATTAGAGTAGAACTGATTATTAGGTACTTGATGTAGATAGCGTTTTTTCTTTCTTTACCCCACTGAAAATTGGGACATTTCAAAAGATAAAACCCAAATATTGCCACTCAAGACAAACACACAGACACTGAAATGAACAAGCCTCCACAAATTTCCCCTCACATACATTGTATTCTCAAGACAAAAATGCCTCTTTGGCCCCCTGTCCTCTTCCAAATAGCTGGGCTCCTCCCTGTTATTAACCCAATAGTCTAACAGAACATTTCCATTAATCGCCTTCTTTCAGGAGCCAGTCTGAGGAAGCTTTGAGGGAATCTCCCCCACAAGTTCTCCCTCCCCCTTCCCCTAAAATAATCCGTTCCTCCACCTCTCCCATGCTCGGCCGATCTGGCTCAGGTACCCCCACGCCCCTGACCCCACGCAAGAAAGCCGTTGTGCCAAGTGACTACCAAGACACTGTACCTGGAGAGTTTGAGGAGAAGATTAAGCAACCCAAGTCTTCAGTCATGTCCCAGAGTAGTGCACAGGACTCTCGACCTCAGACCCCTGTCAGTGACTACTCCCGGAAGGACTTGACCCCCCGTCCTTCTCCTAAACTAACACGGCCGAGTTCCAAGATCTTTGAAAGGGTGAGGGTTTTTGAAGAGCGGAGAAGAAGCATCGACAATCCTGAGGGGTCTATCTCTGGACGCTCTTGGGCTGGTTTTAACAGAGCTCCTTCCATTGACTCAGATGATGGCGGGAGTCGTCTAGGGATCTCAAGAGAAAGTTCCAAGGAGGACCTCCATGAAGCTTTGAAGGCAGATGCAGAGCAGAGAAGATCTAAGTTCAGGCAGAGAGCTGCTTCTCTTGAGGACAGACCGCGCTACTCCCAGAAAGTGCAAGACATTGAGCACAAATTCACAGAGGAGCTCCAGCGAATCAAGAAGCTTGTGGGGAAACCACACATGAAGAAGTCCTTCTCTACTGATCAGCTCTCCACTTTTCACCGGGGCAGGCAGCCCATGAGAAAACTGGAGCCCATCCCACCTCAGGTACTTCAAAAGCTACAGGACCGTGAGCGTGCTCAGGAGGAGCAAGAGAAGAAAATGAAAGAACAAGCCAAAGACAAAACACCACAGGTGCAATCACAGCAGGTTCAGCAGCAAGAATCATTGTTACAGGAGCAGGTTGTGCAAGAGAGGTCACCCATGACAATGAAAACATTTAACCAAATGGGAGACGAGCCTTCACTTCCAGAAGGTATGTCACCATCTGAGTTACCTGGACAAAGGTCTCCAATAATAAGGTGTGGACCTAGTCCAGTTTCTGAGTCCCCTCGGAGGTCTCCAATTGTGGAAATCACTTCTGTGACTGATAAGCGCACATACTCACCTCAAAGAACAAGAGCAGAGTCACCATCCAGAAATGTCCTGGAAATGACATTACGCAAGGTGGAAATGAGACCTGCAAGCCCACTCGTAAAGAGGGTAGGTCAGATCCAGGAAGTCTCAGCAGTCTGCACAGAAGATGAAACTATACATAGAAAAACACCCATAGAGGTCACACTGAGAAAGCTGGACAGAAGACCTGAAAGTCCTCTTGTGCAGGGTGAAATCAGTGCAGTACAAGAGTGCTCTGTCCAGACACCACCTACAAAGCCTCCAAGGGTTTTACTCACCTCTTATAAAGAAGAAAAAATGGAAATAGATGTGACTCCTCTAGCACCAGCCCCAAAGATCACTATCCCACAGATTATTGTTGAAGAAGAACCAATGGAGACAGAAGCTTCTGTACCTGCACACAGTAATAAAACAAGCAAAAATGCCACTTCCAAAGAGGAGAAACCTCAAAGAGTGAGAGCGAGAGGACGTAAGCAAAGACCCATGTCTCCTGAATTAGGTTGGTGTGTTGTGCTTATTCATGACAAAATAATTTTGGTGCAATAGTCGGTGATTCAAAATATTGCATTTTTAAATGGCATATTCTGACAGGTTATAATGTTACTGAATTTATGTCTTGATAAGATTTAGTTTTTCAGTTACAACCCTGTATTCAAACTAAAACAAATGTGATAATGTGATAACAAAGTCATATCTATTAAGATCCTCAACAAGTTCTTGCAATTGGTCAATGTATAACCTTATGTTACTAGACCTTAGGATATGGCTCAGAATTTGTGTAAAACAAGCTCAGTTCAAAAACATTACATTACATTTACAGCATTTGGCAGACACCCTTATCCAGAGCCACTTACATTTATCTCATTTACACAACTGGGCAGTTGAGGGTTAAGGGCCTTGCTCAGGGGCCCAGCAGTGGCAGCTTGGCTGTGGTGGGATTTGAACCCCCAACCTTTAGATCAGTAGTCCAACAGCTTAACCACTGAGCTACACTGCCAGAGAAAAACCATTTCGATGATGAGATTGGAGGTGCCTACCGCTGCTACTAGCCTGTTACTAGCCTAGAGTACTTAATATGCACTTAGAAGTGGCTAATCAGAAGTTGTTGTTAGGGCAGTGGTGGCTCAGTGGTTAGGGCTCTGGACGACTGATGGGAATTTCATAAACTCAAGTCCAGGTAACGCCAAGCTGCCATTGTTAGCCCTTGAACAAAGGTCCTAGGGTAAAGTCAATTTGGATAAAAGTGTGTCAAATGAATGAATAAATGCAACATATATTTCTACTGCACAAACACGCCTTTCCTCTTGGTATCTTTGCAGAATCTTCTGATGACTCCTACGTGTCAGCAGAAGAAGACCCTCTAGAGGCCCCAGTGTTTGAGTTTCTTCTTCAGGACACGGTAGCATCATCTGGTACTGAGGTTTTGCTGAAGTGCATCATCACTGGCAATCCTCTCCCTGAAGGCAAGTTCTTCCTGTTAATCTTTCAGAGAGCATTCAAAAAGCTTAAATGTCTGACATGACTGCTGGGTATTTAAGTCCATTTAACTATGTTTAGTATTGTGTTGCAACCACTGAATGTTATACAATCATACATTACTGAGAAAGAGCAGAGAAACCATGTTACTGTATTATCCTCACTAAAACTGTACCAGTCACTGAGTTATTATTATTACGCTTACATGTATGAGTTTTTAATATTTAGTGACATGGATGAGGAACAATGTGGACATAAAGAACAGTCCCACACACGTGGTGAAAGTGGAGGGAGAGAGGCACACTCTTCTCATCAAATCGACAAAGCCAACTGATGCTGGCACATACACCGTAACAGCTACAAATGAGGTGGGCAAGGCTTCCTGCAGTGCCACCCTCTTTATTAAACCGGGTAAGTGCTCACGTCTATGCAGCCTGCCAGGCCTCTCGAGTATAATGTGTCACTCATTTAAGTAGTGTTTTCTGATGCCAAGAAAGAGACATTATGCTAAACTAAATTCTTCATTCTGCCATGACTTGTCTAGAATATACCATGATTACAAGCCCTTTTTCTGACACTAGCCCAGAGTCAGAAATCGAATCGCTAATATATTTAGAAACTCTGACACTGATGTGTATTGAGCGCCCCACACAGAAGCATGCCATCTCAAATCCTTCTTTCAGGGTGCTCGGGGAGCTGTCTTTAGAAACGCATTTTAAAGGATATTTTGCTTTTGCGTCCTGATTTCTTGCTCTTGCTTATGTATTCAGTGGAAAAGACTATTCGAAAGGTGACATACCATTACATCATTGATCCTCAGAGTTCAGTACTTTCTATATTCCCAGTTGAGGAGGAGGCATTTTGGAGGGTGATATGGGGAATTTTAGTACCTCTGGTTATTTCAGTGGGATTAAAGGACCAAGCAGTGAGTCATTTCACCAACCTACGTGCCTACAGGTCTGGGTTAGCGGCTCAGTGCTGGTGATAAACTCATCCCTGGAGGGAGTTAGTTACTAATTTAGACTGAATTCTGTCCTGTTCATCTTCCTACTGGCACTTTCCATTTAAGGAAGCCCTTCGCTTTCTTTTCTCTAGACTTATATTTGTGTCTCTGGCATCCCCTCCTTCTCTTTCCTCACTCTCTAACATAAGCTCCATAGCAATCGTTACTATAGCAACGTTAGCAAAAGACTGTTGTTTGAAGATTGCACAGCCACACCCGGGGTCATTTCTTTTTAACCAAATATTTGCTTTATTAGTGTCTCTTCATTTGCCGTTTTGCTGGTGTGGATTTTATAGAAAAGTACACAAGAAACACACCGACTGATGCTTTATGCCTGTAGTGCTCATTTACCCTGAATGTTCAAAAGCTTCATCTGATGAAAACAAGCTGCCAAAGCACTTTGCAGTAGCTCTCATTACAAAGCGTTGTCTAAATGACATCTGCACTCAATCCTCATTAATTAACTGCAGCAAAGACGCAGTTCTTGCAGTGTCTCTTGAATTTTGTTATATAGCTTTTAAGATGTAGTGTTTTTGATAAAAGGTGGCACTTAAAGGTAAACCTATTCGCAGAACAAAATAGCATGAGTATGTAAATGGACTTGAAATGAAATAAAATTGCAAATTGTCTGGAAATATGGTCAGGATCATCGGCATAACGATTCTGCTTGAACGAATTTAGAATATAATTCATCCATCTGCCTATTAAAATTCAACTTTCATTCTTTGTCATGGTCGTTTTATATCAAGTCCATTTTGAATAACTGCCTGCTGGAAGATTTACATAAACTCATATGAGATAAAGCTAGAATCTCTTGTGCCATGTGTCACTGCTGAAGGTTTTATTTGCATTTTACTCTATCATCTAATATTGTCTGGATATACGTATACTAATCTGATGATTATTTCCTAGTAAGGGACACATTTTCTTACTAGTAAATATGACACCTGAGGCATTTTCAGGTGAAATGGACCACCACATATTGTATCTGTAAGTACTATAGGTTTTATCTTTTTACCCAAATTTATTCCAACAAGACATCTTCCTTTTAATTTTTTTTTAAAACAGTGGTACTGATTTACTGAAATGGCACCACATTGCCTGTGCTAAGACTGAACCGCATACTGTAATGTATAAATAGGATGGTTGCTATGAGAGACATGGTATGGCTGTCTCTTCTACTGAAATAGTCCTTAATGGGAGCCAGGAGGAGCTCTGCATGTATAGTGTGTTTGTGTGTATGTACGGCTGCGTAGAAAGACTTCTGCAAGTAAATCTTAAAGTGAAGACAGAGATAAAAAGAGATCATTGGTGTAAATAGTGACAGGATTTAACCACAGCACTGCAATTGTCTGGCCACCAGTGGCACGGGTAAGTGTGAGACCATTCTAACGTTCAATTTCATGTTAAAGTAAGGTATAGTAATTGAAATGGGTAAAACACCCTTTTATTGGTTTTTGCCTTTATGATTTTTTTACTTAATTTTTGTCATTGAATGCTTTTCCTGTTTTAAAGGTATTATTTCAGTAGTAACTGTTTGAGTGCTTTACAAATGTACTAGCTTAGGAGTGACGATCACATGCTGGTTGCTGTAATGTATACTGTGCACAAGGTGGTCAGCAGAACCCTGTATGTCATGTCTATTTATTCTCACTGTAATCTCACAGGATCTGCACTGAACCCAACAGCATGGGCTTTCTGACAGTAAAATCATTTCACACATTTTTTTTTTGTACTGGTTTGCCAATTAAATCAACCAAATCTCTTTATTTACATAAATTATTTATAAAGTGTAATTCAAAGATATGGAGGAAGCAATGCTTTTTTAAACTTTGTTTTTTATTTATATATTTTACAATGAAGTCAATTTTCCGCCTTCGCAAGACAAACCCCATTTCCAGAAAAGTTGGGACACTTTCTAAAAATGCAATAAAAAACTGAAATCTGTAATTTGTTCATTCATTTGAACCTTTATTTACAAGACAAAAGGACAAAGAAAAGATTTTCAGTGTTTTCAATGATGAACTTTATTCTGTTTGTTAAATATAAACAATTTTAGAAATTGATGCCTGCAACACACTCAAAAAAGTTTGGGACAGAGGCAAAATAACACTGAAAAGTTTGTACAGGTAACACTGGAAGGTTCTACAATTGGCACTTTAAGTGGTAACAGGTAAGGTCATAACGACTGAGTATAAAAGGAGCATGCACCAAAGGCAAGGATGGATCGTGGTTCACTACTTTGTGACAAACTTTGTGAGAAAAGACGGTTCAAATAATCTGTTTCTCAGTGTAAGATTGCAAGGAATTTCAGTCTTTCACCATCTACATTTCATGATATCATGAAAAGATTCAGGGAGTCAGAGGAAATCATTGTGTGTAAAGGCCAAGGGTGGAAACCGCTGGTGAATGTATGTGAGCATCGAGCCCTCAGGCAGTACTGTTTGAGAAACCATCATGCTACCATGACGGACATAGCCACCTGGGCTCGGGATTACTTTGGAAAATCATTGTCACTTAACACAGTCCAACACTGCATCAAGAAGTGCAACATGAAACTGTGTTATGCAAAGAGGAAGCCATATATTAATTTTGGACAGACACACCGGTGTGTTCTCTGGGCCCAAAGTCATCTGAGTTGGACCGAAAGACAGTGGAAACGTGTTCTGTGGTCAGACGAGTCCATGTTTCAGCTTGTTTTTGGGAAAAAACAGTATCTGTGATGGCATGAGGGTGCATCAGTGTCCACAGCATGGGTGATATGTATATCATATATGTATAAACACATATATGTTTAGTTACCATGGATGCGGAGGCTTATATTTGTAATTTGGAGAAACATATGCTGCCCACAAGGCAATGTCTTTTCCCAGGAACTTCATGTCTGTTTCAGCAGGACGATGCCAGGCTTCATTCTGCATGAGTTACAACAGTATTGCTTGACAGGCTTGCCTACAGTCCAGATCTGTCTCCTGTTGAAAATGTATGGAGCATCATAAAGAGGAGAATCAGACAACAATGACCACAGACTGTTGAGCAGATCAAGTCTTGTATACAGCAAAAATGGGCAAATATTTTTAATATTTTTAATTACAAAATTTTAAATTTTTATATTTATAATTATCTTCAATTCCAAAATGATTAAAAAGTATCATTTAAAAAAAGGTGATGTGACCCAGTGGTAAACAAGCCTCTGTACAAACTTTTATTGACTGTGTTGCAGGCATCAATTTCTAAATTTGTTTATATTTAACAAATAGAATAGAAGTACATCATTGAAAACACTGAAAATGTTTTTTTTGTCCTTTTGTCTGTTAAATAAAGCTTTCATGCCACATTGTGTACTCATTCATGCAATTATTTAATCAGCCAATAGTGTGGTAGCAGTGCAATGCATAAAGTCGTGCAGATGTGGGCCAGCAGCTTTGGGTTGTTCACATCAGCCATCAGAATGGGGCAAAAATGTGATCTCAGTACCTTTGACCATGGTTATTAGTGCCAACTGGGCTGATTTTAGTATTTCTATAACTCCTGAACTTAATCTATACGTTATAGATATATATTATAAAAATATATTATAATATAACACACATGTTTTAGTGTTCAGGAACATCTGAATCTGAAAAGTGTATCAGGCAAAATGCAAAACCAAATTAGAAATTAGTTAATTGTATGATATTGCTGCATTAAATTAAACCTTTATGTTTTATGGTATTAAATATGTCACTGCCCTTTATTTCATGAAAAAATAGCTATCTGTTAAAAAAGAAAAAAGCAACACTAAATTGTAAAAACCTATTTTTCCAAAGTAAATATTGCTTTGTTTAGTTACTGTAACTAAATGTCTGTAACTAAAAAGAATATTATTCCCTCTCTTATTATCATGCGTAACTTTACGCATGTGCATGACTGTAGATGACACAATCATAAGAGACTAGAGACTTGACTTGGACCTATGACCAAAGACTTGTGAGCAGCTCTGCCTTACTCATACCAAATGTTCAGCACACATTTCTCCTGCACTCCAAGAATTACAATGGTTACAGCCTTAATCCTAAATCCAAATTTTACTGCCATAGCCCCCAAACTTTGCATTGCCTCCACCCAAGACCTTCATAACAAAACTTGTCTTTGGTCCTCTTGGTAGTCTGCATTTTTCATACAGTGACCTTGCTATAAAAATGCAATGCACTACTATTATAATCTTGACTGTATTTTAAATAAGGACTTACCTGAGATTGATGCGTCTTACCCTCAGAGCCTAGCCAAGATGTGAGAGGCAATCTTGGGGTTCCCATGGACATCAGTAGCCCCATCACCTCTGATGAGGAGTACCTCAGCCCCCTGGAGGAGGCCATGGATTTCGTAGGATCATACTACCCTGGTCCTGAATCCCGGAAGATTGTAGACACTCGGTTTAAAGAGCCCCCTGCTTTTCAGGTGAACGGTCCTATTCGCATTGGACAGTTAAATAACACAGGGTTTGATTAACAACCATATAAAGTGTGCACATAAAACTCAATTCAAACTTCCAGCATCAGTGATGTTATTTATTGCATTTGCTTTTTTGTTGCTGTGATATATGCAGTATAAAATATGTCATATTTCCAGGCTACATTAGGAGATCAGACAGTCGTAGAAGGACAAGAAGTGGTCATGTCTGTCCGAATGACTGGCCAGCCCAAACCGATGCTCTATTGGTAGGTTCTGTCATTGAATCACAATAGGAAATATTATTGTCAAAGTGGTACTTCATCTACTGGTGAAAGCTACAATATAATGGCTGCTTAGAGAGTAGTCTTTAAAAAGGAAAGAGTCATGCTCAGAGTATTTTAATGTCATTTAATCTTCTAAAAAATGTCATTAATACTTCTTAGATTTTTTTTATTTCCATTAATTTAACAACAATTAACAGCTTATCTTAAAAAAAATAGGCTTATAATGTAGGTCTGGATGTGGGCATGGTCTAAAATGGAATGGGTTTGTTATTTTTGTTTTTAATTAATACTATGAACATAACCATTATGTATTTCTTTTGCATTTTACCTGCATGTAATATTTTTAATGAATTTAGTAAGATCTAGAAGCCTAATTTAAACTCCTGCAACACTGACCAAGCAGTTACTAAGGATGAATGAAAGAATGTAGAAAAAGCATCATGGAAAATTTATTGGGTAGTACCGTGGCCAGTCTTTGTCCAACAGTCTTCCTATGTGAGTGCCTGCATAAATGTAGAAATATCCCATTTATGACTGGTATTATGGATTTAGCACTAGCTTGGTTACGGGTCTATCATGCAAATAGACAACAATTTATTTCTATTGGTGCACAGAAATCATCCAATGTCATTGTAGCTCAAGGAGTGCCCCAGTGCTCTGTCTTTTTTATATTATACATCTCACCCCTAGAACAGGTCATTCGCAATCACTGTCTTGATTTTCACTGTTATGCTGATGCCATTCAGCTCTATATCAGTGCCGTTTCCAGTTTATGTATCACTGAATTCAAGGACTGGTTCAACTAGAACTGCATCAAACTCAATACTGGCAAGATAGAAGTTTTATTATTGGCCCCCAAACACAGATAGTAATTTTCTGAAACTTCATTATTGACAACGATGGCATCCTAACCGGTCAGTTCCAGTTGCTGTTCTCTTTTCTTCACCCTTATCTTTGAGCCCTATGTTAAAACCCTCAGCAGGACTGCATTCTTTCATCTTACACCTCCACCCTGTTCTCACTGATACTGATGACAAAACTTTGATAAACGCTTCCATTTTCCAAAACTCCAATCCAAAACTCAGCAGCAAGAGTCCTCACACTTACCAACCACACCCCGGGCATTAAATCTGTCCTGTAGTAACATCACTGGCTACCAATCATCTCCTGTGTTATGTATAAAATACTGTTTTAACCTTCAAAGTTCTACATGGCCTTGCCCCTTCCTACCTCACTGAGCTCATTCATCTGTATCGTCCCTCTCACAGCCTTAGATCTTCTGCCTCTGGACTTCCGACTTAAATTACTCTCTTCTTGCTCTCTTCTTTATGGTCTCCCTACTGGATTGCTCAATCAGTATAGCCAAAGCTTCATAATTTAAAATGATGGCAGATCATTCAGTCCTGCCACTCCAACACTGCCAGAATCTCTTCATGCCTTTTCCACACGCTCATCCATCAAAATTCAACTGAAAACTTTCCTTTTTACTGCACCCTATACTTGCTAGGTTGTTTTTTTTATGTAAAGCATCCTTGGGTTTGTGAAAGGTGCTATATAAATTGAACACCTTTAATCTCAATCGGTTGCTATGAGAAGTTTTCTGATAAGCATTCACAATCATGTACCTGTATGTCTATACATCATGTCTTCATACAGGATATTAAGCAAAGATGTTACTGATATTTGCTATATAGATCTACACCGATCAGACATAACCTTTTGACCACCTCCTTTTCTCTACACTCATTGTCCATTTTCTCAGTTCCACTTACCATATAGCTGCACTTTGTACTTC
>JAOVVH010000058.1:23899003-23910763 GCA_028566435.1 Scorpiodoras heckelii | reverse complement strand
ACAACACACACTAACACACCATCACCACATCAGTGTCACTGCAGTGCTGAGAATGATCCACCACCCAAATAGTACCTTATCATTAGAGAACAGAGTAAAGGGGACTAACAAAGTATGTAGAGAAACAGATGGACTACAGTCTGTAATTATTGAACTACAAGGTGCAGCTATATGGTAAGTGAAACTGAGAAAATAGACAATGAGTGTAGAGAACAGGAGGTGGTCATTAGGTCATGCCTCTTCGGTGTATTTTGAAGCTCTGACGTAAACCAGTGTAGCAAATATAAAACTTAGATAAATAAATCCTGTTTTTCTTTTTCTTTTCAAATCTAGGCTGAGGGGCCGAGTAACCATTAAAACAGGTCCTCGACACATTGTCCATGAGACAGAGGACGGCAGCTGTGAGATGATAATAAAATCAGCTGTGAAGTCTGATGCTGGTGTGTACACCTGCAAGATCATCAACGAATATGGCACCAGACAGTGTGATTGCAAATTAGAGGTGAAAGGTAAGGTCCTTATCTTAGAATATGATCCTGTGCACCCTATAAACAGAATTATAATCTGTCATCGTAATTACAGAACCCACAGACTCATCAGGAGCATATGTTCTTCTTAAAATAGTCACCTGAAGCATAAACAAGGTCCCAAAAGGGTTTAGCTTGATATTAATACTAGCACATGTGCATACTAGCAACTTGTGGATTTGCATCATAAGGTTTAGCATATTTTACAGACCAGTTGTTTGCGTGTCTGTGTGTGGATGTGAGACCTAATTCTCACCGTGTCTGCTTTAATTACAGCCAATCTTCTCTAGGTTGTGGTGCAATAAGATCAAGAGCCTCTTCTCTTCCCAAACACACACTTTATATCAAACCTGCACTGAACGGCCTCAGAATTTAATGAGTGCATTTTTTTCCTTTTAGTGCCATTTGATTAGAATAATAATCATTGAATCTTCATTACAGATAGGTTTCTCTACATAGATAAGCTTATTTTAATGATGTACTTCTGAATTTCTGTTGAAAGGGGCACTTTGTATTAGGGATGCATGGATACCATTTTTTTCCAGTATGAGTATGAGTACAAGTATGAGTATTTGTTGGTAACCTCAGGGATATCATGGAACATTTTATTTAACTCGGTTTATGTTTCCCCAGTTTAAATAGCAGCCATGAAAAGCATACATGTGGGTGTTCATGCAGTTAGGCTACTAGAGGCACTCTTTATAACATTAGCCAGTTGATTTTAAATTAAAATGTGCATTTTCTAGCTACATCAGTGACCTTGGCATGAGTAGAGTTGCAGTGGAGGACAGCAGGTTTTGTTACACTTCGGAAAGCGTTTTTTTGTATATGGCCAAAAAAAGTGGATGCCTGACTGCCACATCTGTATGTTCTCGTTGAACATCGCATTCCAGATTTAGTCTCCCTTCTTGCTTTCTACTAGATTTTGGAGTGTGACTGTGGGGATTTGTGCTCATTCAGCTGCAAGGGCATTAGTGAGGTCAGGCACTGGGGTTAGGTGAGAAAGCCTGGTGCAAAGCCAGTGTTCCAGTTCATCCCAAAGGGGTTCAGTGTGGTTCAGGTTAGGGCAGTGGTAGCTCAGTGGTTAAGACATTCAAATCCCATCACAGCCAACCTGCCGCTATTGGGCTCAAGCAAGACCTTTAACCCTCAACTGCTCAGCTGTATAAATGAGATAAATGTAAGTCACTCTGTATAAGGGTGTCTGCCAAATGCTGTAAATGTAAATGCAAATGGCTCTGTTCAGGACACTCGATTTCTTCCACTCCAACTGTGACAAACCATGTCTTCATGGAACAGGCTTGGGTTTCTTTGTTCCTGTAAAAGGACCTCATGAAGCTACAGTATACGAACGCATCCTAAAGAGTGACGTACTTAAAAATTTTTGGCAACAGTTTGAGGAAGAACCACATATTGGTGTTATGGTCAGGTGTCCAAAACCTTTGGCTATAGTGGATTTGTGACATGCTTGGTGCTTCTAGTGCCAGTTTGGAGCACTTACAATGATGTTTAATAAGAGAAAAATTTTATAACAATCTGAAACATAAGAAATAAGGGTCAGGTTTGGCTTTGAGCTCCTTAAAACAGAAGAGCTTCTTTCACCACTCACCATCTTCCTGCAATGTTCAATACCCTATTAATGAGGACTTGTACGTATTTTGGACTCAAAGTTGATGAAATACAGGTATACAATGCAGTTTTGCTGAGTTAGCACTGAGACTCAGCTCTGCTAGCTTGTGATCTATGTATGAGATGACTAGCATGATGCCGTCGATGGTATTAACATTAAAGTTAATGATTTATGTTATGTTACTTTCATGACTGTATTAGCAAGAAAGTAATAGCGTGAAAGTTAAAGTTTTTGAAGCTGAGCTCTTTGAGCCGAGCCGACTAAAGGACTAAAGTGCTGCTGCATCGATCTCTTTAGGTAGAGATGAAGCCAGGGTTAGATAGCACTAACACCATTATCAGCAGGTAGTCAAATGGCATTGGGGGTAAAGAAGGACACCTTTATTAATAATACAAAAAAATAGACCAGGTACAAGAGGTTTAAAACAAAAAGTCAATTCATTACAAAATTAATTTCAGATGCTACTGAAGATCTTTCAGGGTGCATTTTGCTCTTAAAAGTTACGTTTAGTTGTTTTAATTGTTTCTGTTTAATTCTTTATGTTAGTTTGCTACATTTGAGAGAAAGTAACCTCTAGTTATGTAAGGTAGTGAGCAGCAGATTGCATCCCATTGTGGGGTAAAGATATTAGTGGAATCAGATTTGTGTATGTGTCTGTGTATCTGTGTTTGTGCTTTTTCAATCTTGGCTGCACAACAGTGTATTACCTTACGCCAAAATAAATTTAAAATGCTAGCATGGAAATTTGGGAATGAGAAGTCCTCTCTGTTAGAAACATGAGATTGCAAGCAACTCGCCTAAGTAATGTGATTTGTGCTTACCGTCAGAAAACTACCACTGTGTGAGGGGCAAATCGATAAACATTTAGGAAGTATTCAAGAGTGCACCTCAAACAGAATACTATTTACTGAATAGTACTGTATGTCAAATAGTACGGGTGATTGGTGTTTTTTTTTTTTAATTTCAACATCTATTTAGCAGGGAAGTATTTAGTTTGAAGAAAGTCCAGGTATTCCAAGTAATTAAATAACAAATACAATATCAGCATGGTGGTGCAGTGGGTAGAGTCAGCTCCACACAGGTGGAGTTTAATCCTGAACTTGGGTTGCTTGGGTTAATCCTAAACTCTGTGTACGGTTTTGCATGATCTACTATGTCTGTGTGGGTTTCCTCTGAGTTTTATGATTTCTTCCCACCTACTATCCAGGGTTTATTCTTGCCTCACAACCATTGTTCCTAGGATAGTCTCTAGATCCTTTACAACTAGGCTGGCTATCATTATAGTAGCTTGCCAATTATGAGAATGGTAAAAGTCAGACTTTCCTTCTAGCTAGGGTTAGAACATGATGCTGTATGACACATCTCTGATATGATGTTGAAGAAGAAATCAGCTACGCTTCACAGAAATGCACTGAACTCAAAGTAGGGCATTAGCAGAAGCTATTAGCAGATCAGATCTACCTTGTGTACTGTGGTAGTTGACAGTTTTCAGGCTTTTGGCCAACTCTATTTGTTCTGACAAGGACATTTTTCTATGATAGACAAATTATCCAATAGACTTGCAAAGTATTACATTCTGGGTTCACTATGCTAATGTGTAAGTAATCATTGTATTACTGTAACTATAATTGTATTAACCACCTACATGAATGTTGTGAGGAGGTGTTAAGATACCAGAGAACCCAGAGGAAACCCACCCTGGAGTGCTAAGGTGGCATGATTACCTATTGCCCACCATGCCACACTGTCTTGCCAGACAAACATAAATGTTCAACGACTCTCATGGGAAACCAAAATGAAAATCCCTTGTAAGTCATCTCCTGCACCCTCTCTATTCATTTTCTAGCTGCTCCAGCAGAACCTGGCCTGGCCGTAGTGCGGCCTCTCAGGGATGTGATGGTGAAAGCAGGAGAATCAGTGCTGTTTGAATGCCATGTGATTGGACCGCAGGATATGGACGTAGACTGGCTGTCGGATGGGAAGCTGATCCAGCCAGCACTGCTAAACTGTAAGATGCACTTCGACGGGAAGAGGTGCAGATTGCTGCTTAACTCAGTGCACGAGGACGACAGTGGCACATATACCTGTAAACTCAGCACCGCCAAAGGTGAGCATCTGCAGACATGAAATGTTGGAAAAATGAACAGAAGTATTAGGTGCAAAGATTTGTCCGTCATTAATTGTGGGATCAGGATCTATATCAGAGTGCTTTGTACTGGTTTTGAGTGGTTACAGCATTGGATGTTTTGCATTTCAGCTTTTGCTGTTTAAATTGATATTTCTCTATTTAGTTACATCAGAGCACTAATCTTTGCAATGCCATGTCTCTACAGAACTGAAATTGGCCATCATTAGTGCTCAAACACTGTCTTTCATTATAGAATTGCTCTCATTATCATTCTGATTACTCTTGATTGTCTTCTGCAGAGGAACTGACCTCATGTGCTCAGCTGAAGGTCATTGCCTCTGTTGAGCCACTGTTTACCCGAAAACTCGATGTGTTGGAGGTGATTGAGGGTCGAAATGCACGATTTGACTGCAAGGTCAGTGGAACGCCACCACCTCTGGTCACCTGGACTCACTTCGGTAAGAGGCTTTTTACTGTAAGGAACTGTTATCAATTAGTCAAGCACCCGACTAAACTGTTTACATCTGTGTATTTTCTTCTCCTAGACAATCCATTGGTAGAGAGTGAGGACATTCGTGTCCTGAAGGAAGGTGGCCGGCACTCGTTGGTTATCTCCCACGTGAGCAGTGAGGACGAGGGGTTCTACACAGTGGTGGCCAAGAACACACATGGAGAGGCAGAGTGTTCAGCAGAGCTCTACGTACAGGAACCCCGACCAGCTATGTCATCTCAGATGTAAGCTCTTATTACTTAACTTCATTCTATGTAGATACAGGCATTTAATTAGGAATTAGGAGGTGGGATAGTACTGCTTTTTCTTGATCACAACAATGGGACCCTTTCATCAAATGGGATCCAAGCAAATTGTTTGGGGGAGAATCTACAAAATCAATTTTAAAAAAGGAAAACTTTTATATCCTTCATATACAATATCTCTGGATTTATGTGTAAGGAAACTGATGTGAACTTTTGCTGCAGTGGCTGAGCTTCAGTACTGGAAGATTTATTACACATGGCGCGTTGGAGGCACTCTTTCACCATTTAGTTCTTATCATGAATCATGAATAAGGCAGTTAGGAAATGGCTTGGGGTGCCACATTGTCTAAGTACAGTATAGAATTGAATAGAAAAGGAATGTTGAAGTTACCAATGCCCAGCTTGATGGAGGAGTTAAGACAAGCCTAGAGATGACTTCATGGTCTAAGACTCCAGCATTCAAGAACGCAGCTCCAGTGGTGAAAACCGAGAAGATGTGGACTCCATGAGAAGCAATTCAACATGCACAAGCCACATTAAAGCATATGGATATCACTGGGCAGGTACACAGTGGAAAAGCAGGGTTTGGGTTAGGTGAGAGTTGAAACACATGGGGTAAGGCTGCATTGCCAGAGAGGAGGCAGGTGGTAACCAGCTTTGTATGGAAGCAAGAAGAGGAACCTAGACAAGCAGCAATGAATTTGTTTTTTTAATTATATAAAAATTGTAAGTGCTGGCAAACGGTCATATTATAAGAGGAGAAAAACATTTTCAGGTGTCCTGTTTGGAAAATGTTCAACTGCAGGGTGCAAATATGAAATAGTTAAATAAATCCCATGATGAATGCATTAAAATTGATTTCAACCAAATTATTGAACCAGCTCTCAGGAGCGCTTACTGCTCACGAAGACCAAAGGTGACAGAGCTCCATTCCCTCACAACCCCTTACTGCTCAGCATTAATAATTTGTTTATGTTGCTGTCAAACCTCCATTTTATGCCAAACATCAAGAGATATTTTTTGTTTAGAGTTGGAATTAATATATTTCTCTCTCATGTTCTGCTTGACCATCTCTTTCACTCTCCGAAACCTTTTAGGGCTAAGTTAGAGAAGATGCCGTCCATTCCTGAGGAGCCGGAGGTCCCCGAGAGTGAGGTGGAGCGTTTTACCATGCCTGACTTTGTGAAGCCACTGTATGACCTGGATGTTGTAGAGGGTAAAGAGGCCATTCTGAAGTGCAAAGTGGCCGGCCTGCCGTATCCCACCATTTCTTGGTTCCACAATGGCAAGAAGATTGAAAGCACAGAGGACAGGAAGATGACACAGTGTGAGCCATTGCAATATTTCAGTCTTCTGCTGGAGGTCAGCGTGTCAGTCTAACTCTGAGACTGCAGTCTCAGGTGGAAATGAACATGTCAGGAGCTAAGATAGAGTGAAATATACGGTGTTCTACGTGCTGGCCTGAATGTCCTTAATACCCCCTGTCTTGTTTTCCCCTTCAAAAATGACTTAACTCTATCAATTGTAATCACTCTTAATCTTTCTTAAGCACCCATGATTCTTTTTTTTCCCTCATCTGCAGTCAGAGATATCCACAGTCTTGTTATTCGCTCTGTCTGCCATGCCCACGGTGGTGTCTATAAGAGCGTTATTTCCAACAAGGTGGGCAAGGCCACATGCTATGCCCATCTGTATGTAACAGGTAAGTGAAATGCCATCACTTATTTAATAGTATATGCCTCATAAGCCTCATATGCGCTGAATTTGTCTGCCATATCTCTAGCTCAGTAGGATGCTGGTTGGGTTAAAGTATGGCAGGGAATCCTGAACATCAATGCTTAACATTCAGGGAAACAGTATTGGGAGAAAAGTTGTTTATACAGTACCATAATACGGAGAATGATCTTAGCTAATGAGAGTAAAACATTCAAACAGTGATCTAAAACGTTGTTAATCGATGTTAGAGGTGTAATGCAATGCCACTATCTGTATCTGCAACTAAGTGCTCCAGATATTTGCAGCTGTATCTGTATATGGATTTAAACCTGAAGTGGGAGGGGCTTAAACCAGAGAGAAATAGAGACAAGCACAGGACAACACGCAGTTTTGTTTGTACATGTCTGCAACATTTTCTAAAAATGTAGTCGCTTTTATTATTAACTATAATTACATTTTTAGTGGGCAGGTACTGAGTTAAAACCAGACCATTTTAAATGATGACATTCAATAATATCTACCTGGATGCAATGAGATATTTTTATACAGGATCTACATAACAGTATGCTATCTTTTCATCCACTGGACATTTTAACATTGCCTTTCTAGTTTATTAAAGAAAGTTTCCTATTGTATAATATTTTTTCACATGCTTTGACTAATTTATTGCAAAGAAATGCACTTGGGATGCAAAAACCACATACAGTTGTGCATAAGTACAACCGTGGCCTAGATTTGTTGATCCTCAGAGTCGGGCCTCTGAGAGGATAAGTGGTCTTTTTAACATCCTACAGCCAAATCTTTTAATGAGACAGACAAGCCTAAAATCTCTGCTCGATCCCCTGTGCATCCACTCTCCAAAAGATAAGGCTGTCCATTCATTTGAGGAATAGACGGCATGTCTGGGTTTATGTGTGTCCTACCCAGGGTTTTTCCTGTCATCTCTTTTGCAGACGTTCTTCCTGATCCTCCAGATGGAGCACCAGTTATTGAGTCCATTACTGGCAAGACTGTCACTCTTAGCTGGAAGAAGCCCAAACGGCTGGATCCATCAATTGGTACTCTCACTACTCATCTACACTCGTTTATTTTGCTGTCGTTCCTTCATGAATATAGGCAACACACACTGCCCCATCTTTGATAGATATGATAGTGGGGCATATTACAATTCACTGTCAATATTCATATTGCTGTAAAAAAAAAAAAAAAAACATTAGCTGTCAATTGTTCTTGTTTTCATGTCATCCTGATGTCCACTGCTGTGACTTTCTCTGTTAAAAATTCAAAATGTACTTATTTTATGTAGCCAGTATTACTTTGCTGTCTTATGTGTGATGTAGTACAGTGACATTCAACTAAAGTTATGTTTTGTTTTGTAGTGTGGCTTCACATTATCACTTTTGACTAGTTCCATGGATTAGAACAGATGAGACATAATTGACATAGAGAAATTTGACATGGAGAAAAAGAAATGCATGCTTGCACTTTTTTAAAAACAAAACATTCACTAGCCAGTTCACTAATCAGATAATGAGGGTGAATAAAATGAAATGTCCATGAAAGTCTTTCTGGATCTAATGTCTCTAGCCTTGTCACAAGTCTGATGTACTGCCTTCAGCTTAATAATTTAGATAAATGCATGTGATAGGCTGCAACAATTTCCTGCCTAATCTGCATTGGTTCATGTTTAGCAAACTACAGCAGAGCTATTGATCTAAACTATAAATTTATACATTTACAAGTACTCGCTTCAGTCCACTTCAATTCTTTGCTGGTTCCACAGCTGGAACGTGGTCTGCCAGTTGATAACCCTTAAAATACAAGGTGGTCTGACCAAGGACATCCTGAAAATTGTTTTAATCCATTTCACGTTTCCAGATCCCAGCACCTTGATGTACGCTGTCCAGCAGCAGGCCTTGGGCTCTATACAGTGGACTATAATTGCTTCAAGCCTAAAGCAGACTTCCTACACTGTCACCTCTCTATCCAAGGGTGTCCGTTATGCCTTTAGGATCCTATCAATCACTAGCAAAGCCTTTAGCAAGCCATCTCCAGCCACAGAAACAATACAGCTCGTAGACAGAGGTAAGCACACACGTACATATCAGTAAGTTAAGTCATTTCAGTATGATTATAATTTTTTGCATCTTTTCCGGCAGGTCCATATCTCAAGGAGGCCCCAGTTATTACTGACAAACCAGACATGGTATATGTGGTGGAGAATCAGTCGGTCAGCATTACGGTCACTCTTAACCATGTCAATGCAGCTGTCACCTGGAAGATGTGAGTGATCTGTTCAATTATACAAATATGCCTTGGATTTGTAAAGATCTACCTAATAAGTAACTTCAGGTCTAACCTTAATGGAAAATAAACTGGTTTCACTAAAAGGCTTAATAAAGAGGATGTGATGTAGGTCAAAACTCTGCAGGATTATTTATATTTCTTGTTCAAATTTGCCTTTTATTCCAAATATTAATATACCTGAATACAGGTTGCAATGGCTTTAACTTCTTCAAACATACCATTTAAGGCCATAACACTTTTAGTACTTAAAAATTAAAAAGCAAAATTAGTACTTCGGAAGGTGCTGATGAATTTCTGGCACCTCTCCATCTCAGTTTTTTTTTTCTTGGATAAAGCTGCTGGAATGTGCCATGCCATTTTCAATTTCACCACACCAGACAACACTCTGATTAAACACTTAATGTTTTTTTTTTTTAAATACATGAGCACCACTGTGGCCCATTTACGGTAGATATTATGAATGATTTAGTGTGTGTCTGTTTTGAGGAGCAACAGATTTAAGGGTTAAAGAAAAACATCCATAAATGTACATTTGCTCCTCATAATTGAGACAAATAGGTTAAAATATGATGTATTTCTTGTAAGTGTTAGAGCTGAAACATTTATTTTCTAAGACTTTTCACACACTGTGCCTCCCTTTTGTCCCTTTTGCTTATTGGTTGCACCTGTTCTTTGTTTCCGACTTTCCATATTTGGTCAATGCTTCCTATTTTTGTCACGTCTACCCATCTAACTATTAGTTCTCTCGGTTCCTTTCTACTTTATTTATTCAGTTAATTTCTCCTCTACTTATCATCAGAATGCTAGTTTTCCTCTGAGTTTTAGTTCCTTGTTATACGAGAATTTTGCTTTATTATTTGTAACATCCATATAAGCAAACATATTAACTTTACAAAATAATCGAATGCTATTTCTATATGTGGTGTCACTTTGTCATGAACTAAATCCATGAATATCTATTACCAGGGGTTAAATTTGGGAGAGCCATCTTCAGATTATAAAAATATCATTTAAAATAATAATAAAAATAATAACAAAAAAGAATGTACTATAGTTCCACATCACCTTGTATGCTTTCGTGTCTTCATTCATCATTGCGTCGTCTTTGACAAATGCATCACATAATATATAATTCAGTACAACCTTAGATCATATGTCACTCAAGATGCCCCTCTTCCCCAGCTGTCACCACTTTTTCCCCGGACAAATAGAGCTTGAATTTGCTTATATTTTCCACACTCAGGAAAACTAGATGAACCACATAGCGGTGCATAATACGACCACCGTATGAAGTGAAAGCAAGAGCAAAAATGATGTGAAATAAGCACACCGATTTGCTACACCTTTGCTTAAGCAGTTCTTGAAATACTGAATGGATGTAATTTCATGAAATTGGGTTCGCGTCTAAAGCATTTGTCAGTAATGCGGGGTGTGAAATTTGAAATGAGTTTGAGCCTTTACTTCACAAGATATCGGTTAGTGAATTGGTGAAGTCTAAGTATATGATATCATAGACTAAATTTGGTGAAGAAAACTATATGACTACCAGCACTGCTGGTCATAAGGACATAAAATTAAGATTTATCACTGAGATGGTATCACTCAGAGAATATCTTTTGTTGCTTCATTTAATGAACTGCACAGGGACATCGATAAAACTTAACTGGACACTAATTACAGCATATCCTTTACATTTTAAGGATTCATTTACTTTAAAAGAAAAATGTACCTTTGCAGCATGTGCTTTTATGATATTGGTTTCTTGTCCAAATCATCACTCTGTATATAACAGCATGATAGACAAGCAGTGCATCAAGCAGCAGGACATACAGTATGTGTGGTGGCCTGAGGAAACCCTTCAGATAGTGAAAATTGTGATATTTTCTTCTCTCTAATAAAAGTTTTCTGTACGCTGCAGTAAACTGTAGCTGTGGTAAACCTGGCTGATGTTTTTTTTGTCAGGCGAGGAGCAACCTTGTCGAACAGAGCCGGGCTGTTTGAAATGAGCATGCCTGATGACGACCAACACATGCTAAAGCTATGTAAAGTGAAGAGCAGTGACGTGGGACCACTTATCTTCACCGCTAGCAATCCATACGGGACAGATTCCTGCCTCCTTACCCTAGAGATGGCAGGTAGCCAAAGCACCACACAGCGTCTACTCATACTGAGCATGTTTTGCCGTTTTGTTAGGTTGTAGAGGTGTTCTATTTTTTAGAAATGCTATAATATTTATCCGTATGACTTTTGTGCATGACCTTTTCACTGTTCTCTCCATCATTCTTGTTCATTTACCCATGTAACTCTTTTGGCAGTGGCGCCAACTTTTGAGTCTATTATGGAGGATCTGGATGTCAGTGTTGGTGAGACTCCTCGCTTTGCTGTGGTGGTTGAAGGGAGGCCCATTCCAGACATCCTCTGGTACAAGGTATGTTACTTACCCTATTTGGGCTTTTTCTCCCTGCAAATGTAGAGTTTCACTAAATGTGAGTGGCTGGTTTGCTGATTTTGTGAAAATATATAGATATACACCGATCAGGCATAACCTTATGACCACCTCCTTTTCTCTGCACTCGTCCATTTTCTCAGTTCCACTTACCATATAGCTGCACTTTGTACTTCTACAATTACAGACTGTAGTACATCTGTTTCTCTACATACTTTGTTAGTCCCCTTTACTCTGTTCTCTAATGGTC
>JAOVVH010000058.1:23883096-23893655 GCA_028566435.1 Scorpiodoras heckelii | reverse complement strand
GCTGGTCCAATTTAGCCATGAAACCTCCCACACTAAAATGACAGGTGTTTCAGTTTCATTGTCTAACCCCGTATATAACATGAAAAAAACAAAGCTAAGTATTTGCAGTGAAGCCTTTTATAATAGAGACAAAAGGGAAAAAAACAAACATATGACCATATAGCACATTACATTTGTTGATTTTACCAAAAAGAAATCTTAGGCCAAAGTTTCAGCCATTAGATCCCAACGTATTTTAAATACCGTGTATCATTCAAACCTTATCTCACTGACATTTCATAATGCTACATGTATCTGTAACTTGTTTTATAAAGGTGACTAGCATTAATTATTTATTAAAGATTATTAAGTAAAGATTTCTGTGGTATAAGTGGTATAAGAACACACTTCAGGATGCTGATATTGGTAAATAATCCCCTGTGAGTGATAACAGTAACTCTACTTAGTAGATTTCAATTTAAAGACATTTCCAAAGTGCTATATAGTGTGAAGATTAGATATCTTAGGCAGGCAATGTTCTCCCGGCATCCGGCAAACCCAGACTCATGCGTCTGACTGCCGAAAAGAGGAGTGTGATTGGTCGCTCCACAGAACACGTTTCCACTGCTCCACAGTCCAGTGTCGGTGCGCTTTACACCACTCCGTCTGACGAATGCCATTGGACTTGGTGACGTGAGGCTTGCATGCAGCCGCTCGGCCATGGAAACCCATTCCGTGATGCTCCCACCACACAGTTTTTGGGCTTATATTAATGCCAATGGAAGCTTGAAACTCTTCAGCTATGGAATCAGCAGAGCACTGGCCACTTTTACACACCATGCGCCTTAGCAGTCGTTGACCCCGATCTGTGGTTTTACATGGTCTTCCAATTCATGGCTGAGTTGCTGTTCTTCCGATTTCTAATAATGTCACTTACGTTTGACCGTGGAATATCCAGCAGGGATGTAATTTCATTAATCGTCATATTGCAAAGGTGGCATCATATCACAGTACCAAGCTTGAAGTCACTGAGCACTTCAGAACGACCCATTTTGTATCCCAAATGTTTGCAAATGGAGACTGCATGGCTAAGTGCTTGATTTTATACACCTGTGGCAACGGGTCTGATGGAAACCCTTGAATTCAATAATTAACAGGTGTAGACAAACACTTTTGTTCATGTAGTATATGTCTAATTTGTGACTTTAATGCATATAGCTTTTTGTGTGTACAGATTTGTAAACTATTACATCTTGCATCATTTGCTTTAAGAGCATACACATTGACATATTAATGACAACTAGATACACTAATTAATGTGAGCCCATTTGCACCCATGTTTTGTAAATGCTCCCTGCTGCATTGTCATGTTTAGGTTTCAAACAGTCTGAAACCAGGCTTCTGATCTAATTCATGTCCTTTTTTAAGTAATTCTTTGGAAGAACTTACCCACAAAATGTTAATGCCCAGAACACCTATAGTACAATGGAGAATAATAAAAAAGCATTCTTCTGTCATAGGGACTAACATGTTTAAGTGGTAAAACTGGTATATGTCAAGTTATATGAGATGGGAAAATTACTGATGATAATAATTGCAGTAATTTCACTGAAATGCTTAATATGTCTGTTTGATATCGAATGCACACAATGAGTGTCACAGCACAGGTTTGCTGCAAATTTCAAGCTTGGCTTGATTGTGTGAACTGATAAGCACTGATTTGCAAATTTAGATATATTCCTCTGTCTAGAACAGAAGCAATGTACACTTTCATCCTGCTGTCTGACTGCATTAGAATGGTCAGTGTATAGATCATTAGTGAAAAATGTTATCATCTTCTCTCTTCTCTATGGCTCAATGACATTTCTCTTCTGCTGTGCATTTCCCTGGAGGGACTTTCTCATCACAGACATCACAGACCATTTGCAGGCTAAAATTGAATGATTCTCGCCTCTGTCTCTCCACTGCACCTCTCTATCGACCCTTCACCTGCTTGAAATTCCCCCGACATACTTTTAACCTCTAACTGTAGTATGTTAAACACACAGAAAATATTCCACCTGCTGCTGGGATTCTTATTTCACTTCCCATCTTTTCATAGAACAGGTGCAAATAAAATAAAATCTTCTCCAACGTGTTCCATGAACATGTTGATCTGATGTTACTTTGGTTTCATTTTCATTGTGCCTGGGACATGCTTTGTTCCAGAGGAGCCTTCTCATATGTGAAGCGTGTGACACACAAGGCAGGAAAAAGGGAGTATGCGGCCAAGTTCATCTCAGCTCGAGCCAAGAGAAAAGCTTCAGCCCTAAGGGAGATGAACATCTTGTCTCACCTTGACCATGAAAGGATCATCTACTTTCATGATGCCTTTGAGAAGAAGAATGCTGTCGTCATCATTACTGAGTTGTATCCTTTTCATTATTTTTACGAAGAAAGAATCTTTCTCCGGTGTGAATTTTTTGTTTCAGTACCTATGCTCCAAACCTTTCAACACAGAATTTATTCTGTCTAAATACACTAAAGTACCAGAAAATATATTGGTATATACTTGGTAGGTCCCCTACAGGATCTTGGAGGGAATGTTGCACAGTCCTCACACTGATGCTGGTTGAGGCCCCAGCATTGAAATACAATGTTACTTGAGGCAGTGTTGTACACTGTGGTAAGTCGTAAGTTTTGCAAGCTTGAGGTTTTGCCAGAATTCTTGGAGTCACGGTACGCCCTTGAAAAGCTCAAACGTGAAAATCCAAATTTTCCTACTACCTCCGAAATGCTATGACCCATCTCACGAGCTCCAACTATTAAACCGCATTGAAAATCGCAAAATCGAGATAACTTGCCATTCTCATCACGGAAACAGGTCTAGAAGCATCTATAGATGTCTATCGCTTTATATACACACTGGAGGACGCAACCAATGATGTGCATAGGTGGAGTTGCTATGTATTTTTCTAGTATATAAAATTCTAGTATATTTTTCTGGTACTTCAGTGTATTTGTCATGCTTTGAGGAAAAAGTCTATAATAATAATAATAATAATAATAATAATAATAATAATAATAATAATAATAATAGGAAGAAGAAGAAGAAATATTTACATTAATTTGACTAATTTTCTGTAACAACTTTAATAGTAGTTAAAAGTCAACAGACCTTGTTAATGTGTTTTATATAACAGAAAAACATACAATTGGTAATTTGTTGAAGTTTTCGTTTAAGAGATATTTATGTACCATTTATGGGTCTTCAGTGGCAGGGCTTTCCAACATTGTTCCTATTTCTTGTCTCACAGACATTCCCTAACGCTACATGTATGCTGAAATACCAGAAAAACTGGTACAGGAGCCTATACAAAATGGTCATTGGTTGCATCCGCCAGTGCGTATATAAAGCGATAGACATCTATAGAAGCTTCCGCCATGAGAATGGCAAGTTATCATGATTTAAGCGATTTTCAACGTGGTTTAATAGTTGGAGCTCGTGAGATTGGTCTTAGCATTTCGGAGGTAGAAGCAAAATTTGGATTTTCACCTATGAGTATTTCAAGGGTTTAACCATGACTACAAGAATTCTTGCAAATACTCAAACTTATCACAGCAGTGTGGCTATAAAAAGACTCTGAGTGAACGTGACCAGCGTCGACTGCCGAGAATCATTTCACGTGATAGTTGTGTAACACTGCCTCGAGTAACATCAGAATTCAGTGCTGGGGCCTCAACAAACATAAGCGTGAGGACTGTGCAACGTTCCCTCCAAGATCCCGTGGGGAACCTAGCAAGTAGTTTTTCTAGTACTTCAGTGTACCTACAACTTGTTTAAAAAAAAGGTGCACTAGCATTCTTTAATAAATGAAAGCTTTCTGTGGTATAAGTGAAATAACGCACTTCAGGATGCTGATATTGGTATATTATATTGATATATAATAATCACCTGTTGGTAGTAACAGTGTTTCTACTTAGTAGATTTCAATGTAAAGACATTTCCAAAGTGCTATACAGTGCAAAAATAGCAGATTATGGCATGATTTATCAGGATGAAGATGAGATATCAGATTGAAATATACTGTATAACGTGAAGCCTTTTATAGGACACTGTGTGAGGTCTATAGTCTTACTTTTCTTAATGAATTTGGACTGGTGCCATGAAGACTACAGCAGCTGAATGTGCAGTATAAATCTACTTATATCGTTGTTGCTACGCTAGCTGGAATCAAAGCCAATGTTGTTTCACCACCACACCCATACGCAAATACACACACACATGGATACTCACATGTAATTTTACAGTAGGAGCCTGTATTTGCCCTTAACAGTTAGCTGAAGATGTCATGAGGAGCTTCTGGATAGGTTAACAAAGAAATCAACAGTGATGGAGGCAGAGGTGAGTGACACCTTCCTGTCCTTTCCAGTACTCACAAATAAGAGGCATGTGTTTAATGTTGTTCTTCCTTTTTTATTCATTCACAGATTCGCTCCAGCATGAGACAAGTGCTGGAGGGAATTAACTATCTTCATCAAAATGACATTCTGCATTTGGACATCAAGGTGAGTCTGTTACTGTATATACTATTTAGCATTCCTTCATGCCATTGCTGATGCCTCTGCACATTTTATTTAGTGTTTAGCTTGCTGTTGATATCATAAACCATAAAGTACTTCTGTCTGTGCTTTTTTTGTGTTGTTATTGCATGTATAGGACTTCCACTTGGTTTATAACAAAAATGCATTTATAGACCCAATTTTATTACAGTTAGGATATAAATTCTTCTCTGCAAAAGTACCACTTATTTGTGCCATAGGGATCTGTTCCTGCTCCTGTATTTTTAAATTTTATCTTTAATCCCTTGTCCAAATCATTTCTCACCATGGGTTTTATTGTTATAGTGACTTATACATTCTGGCTTATTAGTAAATCTTATACATTGTAAGTTATTTCCTCCTGTATTTAACAATCCCTTGTGCAACTTTGAGAATTTATTTAAACGTCTAACACATTTTGCTTCTTCTCCTTCTTTGTCTGCGTCATCTTAATCCTGGCAACTTGCATTTTGACTCAAAGCCTGACAACATCCTGATGGCTGACCATTCCAGCGATCAGATCCGTATTTGTGATTTTGGGAACACAGTGAAGTTTACACCTGGTGAAGCACAGTACTGCAAATATGGCACTCCAGAATTCATTGCTCCAGAGATTGTTAACCAGACTCCAGTCTCCAAGGCAACTGACATCTGGTAAAACACCTGGTGCCTACATCTCAGAGTTAAACTATAGTGTATATCCAAGAATGTAATTGAATATGCTGACTCTATTATTCTTTTTCAACAGGCCAGTTGGCGTCTTGACGTATCTATGGTAGGCTGACATCTTGTGAGCCATATCTCATACAGAAATGTACATTTTTAAGTATAAAGTTTTGTTAAACAACGTTTCCTCTTTCATGCAGTTTAACTGGTGTGTCTCCATTTGCGGGAGAAAATGACCGAAGCTCCCTCCTCAACATCAGGAATTACAATGTGGCTTTCGAGGAGAGCATGTTTGCTGATCTCTGCAATGAAGCAAAAGGATTTGTCATCAAATTGCTAGTGGCTGATAGACTGTAAGTACAAAGTGCTGTTAAATCTACCTGTATAAGGCATTAGTGATTTGTTTCTAAATTGCTCGCTGAACATTTAGCATTTTAATATCATCGTGTGGCTTTTTTTTTTTCCTCCACAGGAGGCCAGATGCCTCTGAGTGTCTCCGTCATCCATGGTTCAAGGTATGAGGTAGTGTCAGATGTCACATTGGAACTTAGATAAGCTGCAAATGCAGAGTTTTGATAATAAACAGGATCAAGGCAGGCAAATCCCAAAAGGTAAAGGAAAAATCAATATCCAAATTCAAACAAGAGGCTCAGGCGATTAGCAAACAGACTATCAGGGACAAGGCAAGATCAAGAAACAATTAGTATACCAAAGTTCAAAACCAGAATAACAAACAATAGTAAATGGCTTGGTAAGTCAGTTAAGCTACACTGAGACTTACTTCGCAATGAGGCAAAATCTAGACTCTGTATTTAAAGTCTGTTGATTTGATTCATGGGGATTGATAGCAGGTATGCATAATCAGTATTTGGGTGAGGGTGAACTTGTCAATGGCAGGGGCTGCTGGGAGTTGGAGGTGGTGGTGGCCAGGTTTGTAGGCCACAGTGGCTTCTGGGATATGGATTCCCATTCAGATCCCATTGTTTTTGGGACAGGTAGGTAAATAGCAGCAGAAAAACTGCTAAAAGAGTGATGAATATAGATAATTGACAGAATAACCTGTAATCTGCCTTTATAAGTATTTAAATTTCCATAGAAAAATCCTCCTCCTTCTGTTGCACAAAAACTCTGTTCTGTTGAATCAGAATTCATCTTTTGCATAAAAAAAAGTACCTGTTTCCAGAGAAAGCACAAAATCACACAAAGGAAATACCATACATTCGAATCTCAATTTGGATCATTTTTATTATTTATCATTTATTATTCTTTTATTATAACATGGTTCATTAATTTAAGTTAGCAAACAGGTCAAGTCAATTAATTCAAATTGAGTATCTTAATAAATATTTTGCAAACTGGCACTCAATATAATTTTTCTAATCAATCACTATTAATGTGCCCAACATAGCACCATGATGCCTTAATAATAATGATACACTAATGGACCTTGTTGTAATTTCTTTCTCATAATGAATCATTCTTTATGATTAATGTCTCTGACAGCCATCTGCCTTTTTCAGATACTAAATAAGGGAAAAAGCATCAGTACTGAGTCCCTCAAAAAATTCTTGTTGAGAAGAAAATGGCAGGTCAGAAAAGAAACACGTTTTATTTACATACTTCTATACTTAATTTTTTACTATATTTTTATTTTACAGTAACAAATATTAAACTATTTACAGCGGTCTCTTATTAGCTACAAGTCCAAGATGGTCATGAGGTCAATACCGGCATTGCTGGATGACTCTTCAAGCCATATTTCCATAGCTGTTCCAAGGCATTTAAAAGAAGGTTCTCCGCCACCATCCTCTTCATCAGATTCCGATGAAGACATTGATGAGCTGCCATTTATACCCATGCCCTTGAATATGGAGTTCTCAGGCTCCAGAATGTCACTGAACGAGATTATTGGGGATGATGAATCCACAGCCAAGACTAATAGCACCCTTGAAAGGTCAGGACCAATCACTCAAAAGCCAGAGCCCATGGAGTGTGAGCAATTAGATGAAGCTGCGGATGCTGAATCACGAGGGCGAGCAAGGAAGAGGACAACACTTGAGGATGAAATAGGATCTTCTGATGAAGAACCAGGGGAATTGTCCAAGAGGGCAGAGCAGTCAAAAAGGCCCCTTCGACGAGGTTCAAGTGTGGAGTCTGACAAGCCTGAAGGAGCTCGTCGTAGAGGTGAACTGCGTAGAGGGAGCTCAGCAGATAGTGCCCTACAACTCCATATCAAACCAGAGGAGGGTGCTGAAGAGAGTCCCACAGAAAGTAGAAAAATCCTGAAAAAATCTTTGTCTATGGAACTGCCACGAAGGAGCCCGAGCCCAGGAGCAACCAAGCTAAGCCAAGAGGATTATGCTCTGAAACTGGAGCTAATGAGACAAAGGCTTCTCAGAGGAGGCTCTGTGGACAACAAGATGAGTGGCCTTCGAGGCCCCTTGCTGGAGACCTTGGGCATGGGTGAGGAGAAGTGCTTTATACGAGGACCTCGTCTAGGTAACCCCCCATTAGTTCGGGCGGCAAGTGAGTCTCCTCAAGATGACATTCCAAAGACCAAAGTACTCCGCAAGAGTGCTTCCTTCAGCCAGGGTGATGCTGAGCCTATGCCCCTACACCGGAGGATCGGGGCACCTTTGGAGATCCCTGTAGCTCATTTTGAAGAGCGTTGCCTGCAGGAAGCTGTGTCTATGTCTGTTCTTGCAGAGCCAGATTCACGCCCCATCACCCCAAAACCACTTACTCCTGAACCACAGAAGCATGAGACAAAGATAAAGATAGAACAAAAAGAACCATCACCTGTCAGAGAGTTTAAGCATGGGGAAATACCAATTAAGCAAACAGAAATTGCTACTGTAGTGAAAGGTGTTGATCAAAAGTCCAGGGGTGATGCGGTTCAAAACAAAGATTTGAGCATGTTAGAGGAAACTGTCCAAGAAAATAAGAAAGTCCCACAAAGTAGGTCAACACCTGTTATGGTGCCAAGAGTGTTGGTAGAGAAGATTGAAGAGGAGGAGGAAGGAGAGGAGAAGGAACAATTAGAATCTGTAATAGAACAGGAACCTTCTGTTCCTAAGATGGATGAAGAAATTGAGGAAAATATAGTACTGGTTAAATCATCAGAGATCATTACACCTACTAATACAATTGAGGTTTCCCCAGTTATGGCTCCTCAGAGTGCTATCTCAACATATTTGACCCCCAGTCCCCCAGCACTAACTGTACTTCCAGATGGTAGGACATCTGCTTATGCAAGTATCATGCAGGCCATCATAGTCCCATCACTGCAACCACCCAGCCAACCCACAACCACCCCTACATCTACAAATATGTCACCAACACCAGCTTCTCCAACTGGACCTGTTCCTGCAAGCATGTCCAGTCACACTTCAGAGCCAAATATGGTGTCAATAACATCATCCAAGTCAGACACTCAGCAAACCACTGAACATCCTGCAGTTTTCTCTCGAGTTGCATCAATAGAGCAACAATCAGCAAAGGAACCAAGTCCACCCAAGATGCCCACATGTGCTTCCCCAAAGGGAGAGTCCTCTCCTGAAGCCCAAATCCAGGATCTTGCCTCTGAAAAGGTCTTTGAGGCTCGGTTTAAGAAACGCGAGTCATCTCTCACTCGTGGGCTGAAACTTCTTTCATGGCAAAAGACAGAAGAAAAACCCACAAGAGTTGCTCCTGAGGTTACAGAAGAGATGTATCGTCCAGGGCCAGTTGGGGCTCCTTTAGAGTTTGTACAAAGAAAACTGGAGGAGAAGTCCAAGTCTGTTCAGGATCTCCGTGAAGCAGAAAAAGACCCAGGTTTCATGAGAAGACTATCCATGCGCCTGAAGAAGTCCCCTTCACTTGAGAGAAATGATGAAAAGCCCAAAGAAGAAGATATCAGTGTCCCAAGGCGTCGTTTATCTTGGGCTTTGGGTAGGAGAGGGTCACAGGACAAAAAGGAAGTGGAGATGATGAGACTTGATGGAGGACCAGAGGCACCTCCAGAGCCAGAGACCAAAAAGCCAAACGAGTCTCCTGTGCTAGCCATGCGCAGAAAAATCAGCAACACAGTGGCCGGCATATCCATGAAGATCAGGAGCCATTCTGAGGAAAGGAAAGATGAAAAAGAGGAGAAGACAGAAACCAAGAAGACTCCTTTGCTGTCTATATTGCGCCGTTCTACCTCAGAGGGAGGCAGTCTGAAGAGGACGGGTGTCCCACAGAATCAGCTAGCTTCCCAGTCTGGCAATGGGGCCTCCTCTGAGTCTTTGGATTCCATGTCCAGTATACAGTCAGAGTCAGCCGTCAAAAGTATGTTACATAATGATTAATTTATGACATAATGTACGATTTATAGTGAGGTTGATTGTGAATTAGCTTTGATTGAAAAACAGACATAATATAATTAGGTGTACCATGATTAATTCCAACAAAAGCTTGCCAAAAGTGTTACGTTAATTTCCTCCAAGGTGCAGAGACTGAGCGGAGGTCACGATGGGATCGATGGGGCCTGACCAGAGGGAGACGGGACAAGACCATATCCCAGCCAGACATACCCACTGCTATAGTCAGAGAGAACGGCTCGCTCCGCTCTCGCCAGTATTCCCGGACAGCCTCAGGTATGGCTTTTTCTTCAAATATTCATTGAATTATTGTTGTACAAAGTGAAATTATGTCTCAAACGGTACATAGGAACTGGGAAATTCATTCATTCTTTTATGCCTTGTATGCCTTGTCTCTAATCACTACAAATTATATATTGAAAGCTGTTTTGGAGTTATCAAGGAAAAATTATTTATGCACCATTAACAACTTATCTCATAGACTTCCCTCCAGTATTCCATATCAAACTGAGGGACCATGTTCTGCTTGAGGGAGATCCAGTCACTCTCAGCTGCTTGCCTGCTGGCAGTCCTCACCCACGTATCACATGGATGAAAGGTATGAAGCCAAGCAAATGCAGCATATTAGAATATGATGATTAACTGACTCATTTTTTTAAATGCCTCCTGACAAAACTGATGTATAACTAATAAAGTATGATTTAAAGTGTCATCCCAGATTTGGTCTAATGAAAAGTATTCAAACACTGAGGGAAATTACATTTCCCAATTTCCAGTTGTCTGTTCTGAAACTGGTATTATATAGAGGGAATACGAAGTTGACATTTCAAACATTACTAGTACTAGTAGTGGTGGATCATTCTCAGCACTGTAGTGACACTGATGTGATCATGGTGTGTTAGTGTGTGTTGTACTCGTGTGAGTGGATCAGACACAGCAGTGCTGCTGGAGTTTTTAAACACTGTGTTCACTTACTGTACACTCTATGAGACA
>JAOVVH010000058.1:23865679-23881890 GCA_028566435.1 Scorpiodoras heckelii | reverse complement strand
GCTATATGGTAAGTGGAACTGAGAAAATGGACAATGAGTGTAAAGAAAAGGAGGTGGTCATAATGTTATGCCTGATCGGTGTACATTGTTAAAATTAATTTATGTTTGCCAAACCACCCTGGAAGCCTGGAACCAGCTCATCTCAAAAGTACAATAAACAGCATTGGTGATGTGGCATCCATCAGACACAATGGCCTTTTGAGCAAAATTATTACACATATAAGCACAATTCATATAAATCTGTTGGAAAATAATCTGTACAGCCAAATCGTCATCAGCCACATCAGCAACTTGTAACACACTGAATCCAGCTCTGTAACAGGTGTTGCTTCATTGAACTGCTCAGCTAAATCATGGATCCTGTAAGCAGATTTTGGAAATAACATTGTCAAAGGAATGCAAATATTCATAGAACTTTGCCTAATGCTAAATGACAGCACATAAGTAATGTTTCACTACATTAGCCAAAACATTCAGAGAATGGGGTAATTTAGGAGGCACTTTCAGATGACTGAAGCTAATGTGATTTTTGGAGAGAAATGAAAAACATTGCATAGCTTTACTGTTTTTTTTGTTGTTGTTTTTTTGTGGATTCTCTTGTGCTTGTTAAGATAAAAAGCCGCTGGAGATCGATCCAAGAATGAATGTGATCTCCTGCCCTGATGGGAGACAGCTGCTGATGATTATGAAGACCACCAAGAAAGACGCAGGCCTTTACGAATGTGTGGCCACAAACGCATTAGCCTCTGTCAGCAGCTCCTGTAAACTCTCTCTTGCACGTGAGTACATGCAAAGACAAACTTATGTACATACAGTAGGTACATGGTGGGACAGCCAGGGAAGCTGTCCTCGGCTCAGACTGGATGAGGGCTCGGGACTGACTATTCCATTGTGGGCCTATGTATCGTTCACAGTTCACAACTCGTCTGATGAGTTAATATTTCCTCTATGTTGTCAAATATATCCGTCTTATCTTCTATGGACATTTTTCCATATGTAGCCCCCATATAGTCACAGCATTCCCAATCACAGCAGCTATGTCCCATTGGACAGATTCCCATGACTGTCGTCCCACTGGACTGTCATCTCAGTTGATGGAAAAGGCTAATATGGTTCTTATCAATGTGCAAAGCAATTTGCTTACAGGACGACAGGCCATAAATTTTCTATCACAGACTTCCTTAAAACTTCTTAACTGGGCAAGGTCATGCACAAATGGTACTGTGCATGGACATTTTCACACCAGAGCTTTTGTTATTATCACACGTTTTGCTAAATTCGGGAACATTTGCACTTCCGTGCTGAAATTTTACACTTAACTGCAGACTGACAAAAAAGACTGACAGTGGCATTTAATGTTTCCCCATTTCGTAGTGAAATTACACTTAAGGATTTTATAACAATTTCAGAAATTCCTCAAGACAAATGAGTCTGTACGGTATTGAAAAAAATATCATCCTCGACCTAAATTCACTGAATCAGTTACCGTTAACTCTTTGAAAGTTTGTCCTGAATAATGTTTACTCTTACATTAAACATCTAGAAATCCATTCCCTGGACTTTCAAATCACTTTGAGTATTAACTACAATGTTCATGTTTATTTAGGTTTGCCAAACCAGCCTGGTACACCAGAAGTTCCTCAGAAGTATCAGAATACAGCTTTGGTGGTGTGGCGTCCATCAGACACCGTGGCTCCTTGTACTTATTGCCTGGAGCGGCGAACAGAAGGTGAGCAACCTTAAAGAAATTTTACATTCAGCTGAAGAGGATGCTTACATGACAACAGCATGACGTAGAATGTAACGTTTGTACTATTTTAGAAATTGGTGTAATATTATCTTAGCAAAATATTCTCAAATGCTTTACACATTTGGAGAAATTCTGTAAGGTGTATATATTTCCTGGAGTAATGTATGCTTTTTGAGGTAGACTAACACAGCATTTGAGATACTGAGCTCTGTAAAACCACAAGTAGATCTTCACTGCCACCATTAGTACAAACTGGGTATTGAAGTGGATTACTTTCTTCCGCTTCAGGTTTAGGGATCGTCTCTATAAACTGAACTTTTCCAAAAGAGTAAAACTAGCTTGAACTTTTCCAAGACAAACATCTCATCTTGTACATTATGGTTTAATATAATTTTCTATTTTTAGTCATGATTTCCATCAGCTCAGAAAAAAAGAGTTGTAATATTTTTTATTTCCTTATTTTTTTTCCCTAGGTGAAAGTAGCTGGCTGATTGTAGCCACCGGTGTGGCCGACTGTTATTACAATGTCACAGACCTTCCATCTGGTGCCACCTACAGGTTCAGAGTGGCTTGTGTGAATAAAGCTGGCCAGGGACCATACAGCAAACTGTCTGAGAAAGTGACCCTAGATGCAGCAGGTATGTTTTATTATCCCATAAGGCACATTTTGTGTTCATTTGTCTACTTCTAAAAGTGTAAGTTTGGTGATTTTAAGATAGTGATGATTATAAGCGGGCGGCACACTGGCACAGTGGGTAGCGCTGTCACCTCACAGCAAGAAGGTCCCGGGTTCAATCCCCAGTGGAGTGGTCTGGGTCCTTATTGTGTGGAGTCTGCATGTCCTCCCCATGTCTGTGTGGGTTTACGGCCCTGTGCCGCCGGCTAGGCACCGGCTCTCCCGTGGTTAAGATAATGAATGAATGAATGATCATAAGCATAAAACCTTAAATAATTTTTTTTAAAAAGAAGTTCTAATCAGCTTCTCCTGTTGTGAATTCATTTTAATTGGTGCTTACATTTTTATACAAGCAAATAATAATAAGCCGTTGAACCTGGAAATAAAAAGAAACAGACGTCTGAGAACCCTTGCTCTGTTCTACTCGTCTATTCATTGCCATCACTATTTTTTAAATAACTTTATGATACAGCGATTCTTGTTCTGACAGTACCTCCAAAATCCACTGGAACAGTCATCGTCAAGACACTTCCATCAACAGCAGGTCCTACCATGGTGACCTCCACCATGACTGTACCTCCTATAAAGCTTGCTGGGAGTAAACCTGTACCCACTTCTTCTACAACTCCAGCGCAGTCTGCTGCTACACCTTCTGTCAAACCTGCTCTGCCTCCTGCCAAACCTGCTACACCTCCTGCCAAACCTGCTCCACCTTCTGCCAAACCTGCTACACCTCCTGCCAAACCTGCTACACCTCCTGCCAAACCTGCTCCACCTTCTGCCAAACTTGCTACACCTCCTGCCAAACCTGCTCCACCTTCTGTCAAACCTGTTGCACCTGCTGCCAAACCTGCTGCAACAAACCAATCTCCTGCTATAACATCCTTGTCAGCTTCCCCACATCGTAATGCACCTAAGGGACCTCAGGTCCAGCCTCTCATCTCCAGTCCAGCCAACCCTATCACGTCTGCCCCCAGCACATCTGTACCCAGCACACCTGCCCCCAGCACACCCACCATGGCCAAAGCCAAGGCCACACTCAATATTACAGTATCCAAACCTGCCACTACTCCCATCCTCCCTATCCCATCCAAATCCTCTCCTCCTGTTGTTCTGCCTAAACCACAGGCTCCTATCAATGTGGTTCCACCCATGGCACAGACTCCTCCAGTGTCCCCACCCCCATTAGTTTCTCCTCCACCCACCCTTGGTAAACCCATTTCCTCTGTACCCATGTATGTCCCCGCAACCACAACATCACCTGTTACCCCAGTTACCCCAAGTACTCCTTCCCCTGCCCTGTCTCCACCTGTGGTGTTGGTTACGAGTCTCACCCCAGTTGGAGAGGGAAATGCTACTCCAAGCAGGTTGACCCCTAGTGGGAGGGTTACCCCATCAGGACGTATCACTCCCACAGGGCGGAGAACTCCATTGGGCAAGCCAGGAGAGTCTGCCTTACGACAAGGTGTGCCCCAGAAACCGTATACCTTCATGGATGAGAAGGCCAGGTAATATACACAATATAGGTATTGATTAATGTCATGTCATTTAGAAGGTTTTTGTTTTTGTTTGGTTTTGTTTTTCTGTAGGTTGAAGTCTAGTTATCTATCACTGTAAAATAAATTTCTGTTTCTTGATCTTTCCGGTAGAGGCCGTTTTGGTGTCATCCGAGAGTGCAGAGAAAACGCTACAGGCAACCTCTTTATGGCCAAAATTGTTCCATATGAGCCTGAAACCAAGCAGAGTGTTCTGCAGGAGTATGAAATCCTCAAGGCCTTGCATCATGAGAAGATTATGACTCTCCATGAGGCCTATATCACACCACGCTACCTCGTGCTCATCTCTGAGTGCTGCACAGGCAAAGAGATTCTCCACGGCCTGATTGATAGGTCAGAAACCATCTGGTTCCCAGGCTTACACTGCCTGTTTTGTTTTTGGTTTATTTTTGGTTTTTTTTATTTGCTTTTGAGAGAAACAGATCATGGTACTGTATTACGCAAAACAAGTGCCTGTTGTGTCTTCATTTAACTAAGTGTTGTCCTTGACAGTGAAAAAATAAAGTTGCCATTGGTATAATTCAGAAGAATAAGGAATTTGCTCACTTCCTTTTGCCATCCGCTATGAGTGAATTCATTCTTCTTGCAATTCTAGACGTTGATCAGTTCATAGCTACTACTACTAGACACAAATATGTTGTTTGTATTAAAGTAATAGACTGTACTAAACAGTTAATAAACACTTCTTCGGTACTAATACACGCTCACATGTATACTCCAGGCCTTAGTATTTAACACCAAATGCACACTCCTTTTCAGGTTCCGTTACTCTGAAGACGACGTGGTGTCTTATATTGTACAAATCCTGCAAGGTCTTGACTATCTGCACAACAGGAGAATCCTTCACCTAGACATCAAGCCTGACAACATTATAGTCTCCTACACGAATTTAGTCAAGATCATTGACTTCGGCAGCGCTCAGACTTTCAACCCACTCTTTCTGAAGCAGTTCAGCCCCCCCCTAGGAACACTGGACTACATGTGTAAGTACAGAATATTGTGGTCAGTTCAGCTACAGAGACAAATTCAACCTCAAACCATTCAATGTGATCGTCTTTTTTTAGGAAGCACATCTGTTAGGTCACACAGAAGCTTGGTTCAGAGCAATAATACTGTATATTTGTCTAAGAATGAATCGTACACATATGAATGTTCACATCAAACAATGTTACACAATCTAGGCATGCCTTATTTCTGTTTATGCCCTTTCAAGAGATTATACTAACCTTGTAACCTTAACCATTTGAGCACATGTTTCTTTTGCTCTTTTTATGGAAGTAATTGAGGACATCTTTGTGCTCTGTAATTTGCGTTTCTTTTGAATCCCTGCTGGTTGCTAAAAGCTCCCGAGATGTTGAAAGGAGACATCGTGGGTCCTCCAGCTGACATCTGGAGTGTTGGTGTACTGACATACATCATGTGAGTGATGGCTTCTGCTCTGCAGCAACACATTTTACTGACATTACAGAGAATATGCATGTGTTATTGTGTTTTATAGGCCACTACATCAAAGTGCATTCATTTACAGTCCTGTATTTTCAACAGGATTTTTTTGGGTACACATTTCTTATATTCTTTAATGCAGTTCAGAATAACACAGATTTCTTGTTGTCATTGCGGACTTTATAATGTTCAGGCTCAGTGGACGGTTGCCATTCACGGAGAATAATCCAGCAGAGACAGAGGCCAGAATCCAGGCAGCCAAGTTTGACCTCAGCAAGTTATACCAAAATGTGTCCCAAAGTGCCTCTCTGTTCCTTAAGAAGATCCTGTGCAACTACCCTTGGTGTGTACAGCGTGCTTTCTCTTCTCCAACGATTATTTATCCATATTTCAGCTGAAGAATTCCCTTTAGGCAGTGTCAGAGTAATGACTGATTTCCATCTGTGTGTGTGTGTGTGTGTGTGTGTGTGTGTGTGTGTGTGTGTGTGTGTGTGTGTGTGTGTGTGTGTGGTGTTACATTCCAGGGCGCGTCCCTCCATCAAAGACTGCTTCAACAATTCTTGGTTGCAGGATGCCTATCTGATGCGGCTGCGGAGGCAGACCCTCACCTTCACCACCTCGCGCCTCAAGGAGTTCGTGAGCCAGCAGCAACAGACCAGGGCTCAGGTGGCTACCAAGCACAAAGTTCTCCTGCGCTCCTACTCTGCCCAAACCCCTACCACACCCACCACACCTACCATGCCCACCACACCCACCACTATATCCTCTCCACCCTCCACTCCTGTCACTCAGTGAGCTCGGCTTGGTTTTCATGGAGCGATGTTACCCAAGGGGCGAGGATCTCAGAACAAGAGGACAGAGAGGCACAGGCCCGTCAGAGACTGAGTCCGTCCCGAGCCCCGGCTGGATCACAAGTCTGTGTGTGTTTGTGTGTGTGTGGACACATCAGGCCCAGCCTCAGTAACACGATACAGAAATAGAGTCAAACACACCTACTGTCTGATCTGAGATAACTCAAGCACATACAGTACTGAATAATACTAGCACACACAGTAGATTCTAACACATGAAGTTCTATCAGCGATGGCCAGCATGCTCAGCACTGTTGTGTTTATTGTTCTGCACCTAGTTCTGCCCACAAACAGCCATGCCACGTCCATGTGTTACCTTGCTCTGGCCCATGTTCCTTTTATAGCATTTGACTAAGATTAAATAACATGAATGTGTACATCATTTGCTAATTGTAAATGTAATTTTGTGGTGTTTCTATATAATAATTCTGGGGCCTTGACAATTGTGAAGAGAAATAAACAAACATGTATATCAGAGTTTTCTGCTAGTTTTTATCAGATTGACAATTTTATTACAGGTAGTATACTGTGTTCATGTTATACTGTATTCATCACTATACATGTAAAAGTACTACACTTGAAGGACAATTCCAATGTGTTTCCTAAAAGAAGAAAGAAATGAAAGCATTGTATACTATTGTACAGTGTTTTAAAACAATTTGGCTGTTTTTGTGAGTAATGAGTGAGTTTTGTATGAGATATGGTACGAACGATTACCTGCCATAGGCTTCCACGGGGTATAAACCGAATCCAGTCATCAGTACATTTTGTATAACCATATAATATTATAAGATAAGATATTTATTTGAATTTTAGCTTAAAATATTTCTTCATGCATTTACTTTGATAGCTACTTACTGTACCTGTACCTGCTTTAGTTACCTGAGACAATCCATGATTTAGAGAAAACATGCAATACTACTTTCAATTTTATATTAACATATTGTAAAATAGTTCTACACAAGTTAAATTGCTCTCTGTCATGTTTTACTTGAATTATTATCACCAGGCTGAATTTAATGATTAATAATTATAATAATCATGTGTAGTTTTATTTATTAACAGTACATCCCAATTATTATTGAAATTATTTTTATTCCTCTTATACCACAGCAATTTGTCAGCACGAATAATTCTTATTTATTATAGAATGGCACATTTTATTCATTTACAGTCACGTTTAATATTGTGGAATGTCTATTTTTTCTCTCTTGAAGTTAATAAGACAAAAAAAAAAAGTCATTACCAAGTTACCAAGAGTTACAGCTTGATCTCTGACTGTTACAAAAACCACTGACACTGGAGACTCATTCCAAAAAAAATAAATAAAATAAACAGTTAAATAAACAGATCGCAGATGCAACTACACCATTTCATCAATTCCACACTTTTTTTAAAATCTGTTTTTGGATAGCGTTTGTCAGACAAGTCCCTGAGTGTGTTGTTACTACAGAAATGATACTTTATAAGAGCAAATGCATAAATATACACTTGTCTGCCATCACTATTTTCAGAAGTGCTTTTATTATAATTTATAGAAAATTGATCAGCACCTTCTGACCAATCAGAAATGAGCATTTACCAGCACTGTGGTATAAGATAGATATAGTAGATATGATGTCTATTATATATATAGGCATTTATTCCTTGTTCTATATTGAAATTCTCCTCTCTTGTTATATGCCTTGTGGAAATCTATGAGCTCACATTCAATTTTATTTTTTCACATTTTCCAAATTATTTTAAAACATTTCAAGAGAACGGTGTGTTTTTTGTTTTTTGTTCTTTTTTTTTAGAAAATCATTGGAATTTTCTTTTAAATACCACAAAGCACTCAGTCCTTTCTTACTGTAGTGCCACTTGATGTTTTACAACAAATACAGGCTTTTCTTCTCTTGATTTGGGTCCTGAGCAGACTGTGACGTCAGAATTGTTTGTTTAAAAAAAAGAAGAAAAAAAAAAGAAAAAAGAAAAGTAACGTTAGAACTGTTTGCAAAATAAATTCCCATGATCTGGAAGTCACTTATTTATTTATTTTATTTATTTATTATTGTATTGAAAGATGCCTTGGCATTTCTAATGTAGAATGTGTTGAACAGAATCACAGAATTTTCTTTCTCTCTCTCTTTTTTTTTTTTAGCTAGATTTGTTTGTTTTGTTTTGTTTTTTTTTTCAATCTGTACACTGGTGGAGTGCAAGCATGTGATCAATTCAAATATTTCTTTCATAGAATAAATAGAATAAAAACTCACTACCTGTGGCAGCAAGAAGAGGTATTGTGGCATTATTGTTCAGAAATGTTTCATTTATCAAATGTTATTTGATCGGATAATTCAGAAATCTGCTATGTAATTAAGTCATGATCATTAAATGAACCAACAAGTTGGACAGTAAAGTATTGCAAGCTGGAATTTACAACCCATTAACTGATGTAACTTCTATAACTTACAGCTGTACTTCATCTGTTTTAATGGAATACCATTAGCATGCTGGCTATGATGGGAATGGCGATGAGTGTCACTTTTTTAGTCATAACATAGAAAAATATTGTGTGGTCAAGACAACATCTGCTACACTGACTAATAATTAAATGTGAAATAGCATTCTTTCTTAGTAAATTATGTTGAAATATTTCTCCTCAACTTTTGTCTTTTTTTCAACTTTTATTTTTAAAAGCATAAAAATATAAAGATTATTTAAGATGGGATTATTAGAGTTATTTAATTGAATCGTATGCATATAGATTTTCCAAATAAATGGTAAGTCAGCTTACAATGGCAGTTAGTGCTCATGTGAGTAAATGTTTATTTTACAGAAATTCATTTCAGCCTGTCTAGTTCAAAAACAATTATGATCATGTTTTGGTTCAGTATATTTATGAGATACATGCAGATTTTGCCCTGATTGCATGTGATATCAAAATAACAATAATTATACATATCATTCAATGACCTTAATAACTGTAACTTTTTAACTCTACAGTTGAATATAAATAAATTATCGCACATGACTACTAAACATCCGGGTTCCAGAGACGCAAGTAGTAGACAGATTTTGTAGCACAAAAGTTTCCTCCTTATATGAGTGAGTAATGCAAATGTTATTACAGTGCAGTTTGTACAGCAGCACTAATTTTAGACAGTATCACATGATGGAACACGTACTTGCAAACTGTGCTGCCATCTTTTATATTTTTAAAGGGAATATAGATTTCTGGTTTGGGTACAAAAGTCAATCTTGGATACTGTTACACATTGCAGTGAGTAGTTATGCTGTTTTTTTGCTATACAGAAATACGCTGGCTTAGCTCCATTTTTCATTTGCATAAAATAAACTACAACCCTTATAGTCACAAGGCCCTTTTGTGTTTCTTAACAAATGTGTTATTAATGTTTGTTATTTGTTTCTAGCTTTCATTTCCATATTTTGTAGCTGTAGCTGATTTGAAATCTTCTTCCTGTTCAATAAGGTTTGAATCTAAAACACATAGAGTTACAGTGGAGTAAAAGAAATGGCTGTAGGGCTACAAACAAAGGCTGTTTGTGTGTTTATTATTAACTGATGTGTGAATGCTGGTGTATTTTTTTTCTTTGTATTACATGTAGAAACCCTTTAATGTGAAATTAAACCAGAAATTTTGAATGAATTGAACTGCACTAAAAACACTGACAAGCCTGAACATTGTCTGAATGCCTGACACAGTTAGAAATAAGTGTATATGTAAAAATGCAAGATTTACTGAAATAAAGTTGGATATAAAGAATATCTTTCAATTTTATCCACAAAATTAATAATAATAATAATAATAATAATAATAATAATAATAATAATAATAATAATAATAATAATACTTTGAAATAATATAGCTCCTTTCACAAACCCAAGGTCGCTTCAGAAAAAGCAAAATCCATCATAGGGAGTGAAAGTATTCACAAAAAAGGTGGGCCTTTAGCTGAATTTTGAAACTAGAGAGACACAGAGGAGCGAATAGGTGAGGGTAGAGAATTCCACCCATAGTGGAAAGCCTATATATAGGGACAACTAACAGTCCAGAATTGCTGGACTTTAGGCTGTGTGATGGTGCATAGGGATATAACAATGATGAAAGAGAGATAGGAGCAAAGCTATGCAAGACTTTAAGAGTTTAAAATGACAGGATTTTGTAGTGGATGCGTAGCTAATGCAACCGATGCAGGATGGGAGTAATATATGTAGACTTCTTAGTGGATAGTAAGACTCTGGATGCAGAGTTTTGGATATACTGAAGAGGACTGTAGATTTTTAGTCGGTAGATCATAGATCATAGAATTACAGAAATCTAACCTGGATTTCAACATCTTTAAGAGTGAGCATAGGGCGGATTCGAGCAATATTGCAGAGATGGAAAAATGCAGACTTTGTCACTGATTTAATATGAGGAACAAAAGTGAGAGAGGAGACAAACAGCACACCAAGGATTCATACAATATAAGATGGGCTGACTGGAAAAGCATCAAAAGGAAGGATGCAATCTAAATAGGCAGAGATGGCTGATTTGGTACCTTTATTTGCATTAAGCTTAAGGAAGTTAGCATTCAGCCAATGTAATATCTCATAAATACTGGACAGCAGCATGGAAGGTGGCAATGATTCTGTGGGTTTTAGCCTAAGATAGATTTGTCTGTCGTCCGCATAGTGATGAAAAGTTTCGGAGGTGCAGTATATAAATGATAAATAGCAATGGGCTGAGAACAGAGCCTTGTGGAACTCCCTGAGTAAGCAGAGCAAACATTGATTTATGCCTCCCAATAGTGACACAATGAGACGTATCAGGTAAATATGATGTAAACCAGTGGCAGAGAAACCACTATTGGAAAGTTGCAAAATGAGTAGAGTGTGATTAACCATATCAAAGGTTGCAGTAAAACTGAGCAGACGTAGGATAGATATATGACTTGGGTCAGAAGATAAGAACCAATTGTTAAAAATGGAGGAGAGCTGTCTCAGTACTATGAAGAGAGCAGAATCCAGACTGAAAAGACTCAAAAATGGTTACTGGCATTCAGAAAGTCTTGAAGCTTTGAAGCAACAATGCTTTCAAGAACCTTGGAAACAAATGGCAGGTTAAAGCTGGGTCTGAGATTTTCCATAACTGAACTATCAAGACCAGACTTTTTAACAATAGGGGTAATAGCTGCTTTTTTTCAGAGCACTAGGAACACAGCCAGAAGTAAGCGAAAGGTTGGCGAGATGAGAGATTGGGATAGAATTGTCAGGAAGATATAGCTCTAATAGTGTGGTCAGAACAGGGTCTAATTAACAAGACAAGGATTTGGCAATTATCTCAGCAATACGGTAGGACTCAACAGGACAGAAATTGGAGAAGAGAATGCTGCATGGCTACGAAGAGAGGCAATACTATTGGAAAAGGGTGTGTTAGGGAAGTCTTCATAGATAGTACCAATTTTATCCTGAAATTAATTAAGAAAAGCAGTATATTTTTCAGGAGAGGATGCAACTGCTGGAGTGGGTGTTCAAAGAAGCTTACTGGCAGTAGAGAAAAGATGTTTAGGGTCATGCGACAGACTAACAGCAGAGGAGTAGAGCCGACCACCTTTAGAGCCATATATTCAAAAGATGAAATCTCATGCAATGTACGTTCTCAAACGTTCATGAAAATGGCAGGTAACCCACCATCCCTACCAGTTAAACTACCAGTAAAAAACACTGAAACCAGGTGGGACCAGGTGGGGCTGCCTCATTAGGATGCCTGTAATCCCCCATATTTGCCATGTTTCAGTCAAAAAGAGCATATCCAGACGGTTTTGGCGAGTGAAGTCATTCAGAAGTGTGGCTTTGTCCGAGAGTGAACGACAGGCTAAATTAAGGAGACTAGACGAGGCAGGAGATTGTGGCAGTGCACCTGCTTGTGGGACTGTGTATAGAGCACCAACTGCTTCCTAGACTCGCAATCAAATACCCAGCTGCAGGAAATTCTGACTTCTGATGATTGGAACAATGTTGGTCTGGTTTTTGATGCATGAAGAATGTAACGGGTGGCAAATGAGACTACAACGGCAATCGTTGTAGGTACCTACCAAATAGTCTAACAACACTATTTATCTGTTACATTCAGGGTTTTAGTATGTCAGAACAGCAAGATATGCAAAAAATTCTACTTACCTTTTAAAACATGCAGTAATAAACTAAAACAAAACATATTTTCATATATATTTATTGTGCTTTCTGACTTTTATTTGTTCAAGCTGCCTTAAACGTTTTCACGTTACTTCAGCTTTCTTTTTTGTTTATTTATTTATTTTTAATTGGTTTTAATTTTAGATGTTAACTATGGTAAAGATAATTACTGTCTTCTACTGTTTTTACAGACATTTTCTGGCATCCCTGCTGCCAGAAAATTACACTTTTGTACCGCTTTTTTTAGTGTACATATTCTGTGTTGGAGTGACTGACTTTTGAATGCTTTACAATAAAAATGTTGACATCATTATTAAAGCATGTAAGAAGTAACCACAACTTTGCCAGATATGAAGCTGGACATAAATATTAACATGAGCTAACCTAGTCTGTCAGGAAAAAATGAGACAAGGTAGTATGGTTGTGCGGTGGGTAACATTGCTGCCACACAGCTCCAGGTTTGATCCTGAGCCAGGGTTACTGTCTGTGTGGAGTTTTGCACATTCTCTGGGTGTTGTGGGCTTCTTCTGGAACATTGTTGGTATGGTGTCCTGTGATGGTGTGGACTGTCATCCCATTCAGATGTTCCTGCATCTGGGACATTATTTTGGGGACATACATAACAGTAAAGCAGTTGGTGAAGAGGAATGAATGGATGGATGGATGGATGGATGGATGGATGGATGGATGGATGGCTCAATGGTTGGATGAATGGACAGATGGATGAATTAGTGGATGAATGGATGAATTAATGGATGGATTTATAGATGGATGGATGGATGGATGGATGGATGGATGGATGAATTAATGGATGAATAGATGAATGGATGGATGAATGAATTAGTGGATGAATGGATTAATTAATGAATGGACATATAGATGGATGGATGGATGGATGGATGGATGGATGGAAGGATGAATCAATGGATGGATGGGTTGATGGATGGATGGATGGATGGATGAATTAGTGGATGAATGAATGGATGGATGGATGGATGGATGGATGGATCAGTAGATGAATGGATGAATTAATGGATGAATATATAGATGGATGGATGAATGGATGAATTAATGGATGGATATATATGGATGGATGGATGGATGGATGGATGGATGGATGGATTGATGAAGGAATGGACAGATGATGGGTTGACGGATGAATGAATTAAAGAATGAATGGATGATTTAATGGACGGATTAATGGATGAATGAATGGATGGATGGAGGGATGAATGTATGGATGGATGAATTAATGGATGGATGGATGGATTTTGGCAATAGACACTTGTTAGACGCTTTTGTTCTGTGTTGTATATACAAGTGAATATCACATCATTTGCACGTTGCTGTGCTTTAGTGTGTCTATCTGTGTGCGCATGAGGTGAAAGCATGATGTGTTGGGGTGAATGTGGTGAAGTGGTGAAACACATCTGTGAGGACTTGTCCCCCAGCAGGAGAGAGACTGGGAGTCTGACACACACACCGCCGCTGCACTAAAGTTAAAGTTAACGAAGCGCTCGGACTTTGCGGACCCTCCCTATTCTTCATCCTGCGGCGGTTTCAAGGCGCCCCGCTCGCTCCCGCTCCCGCCAGCGGAAAAGTTCGTAAGAAACTTTTCACCCACACACCCGGGGCTTGAAGTGAATAAACACACAGCGACACAAACACAGCGAGCGTTTACACATGTGTGTGCTTCAGAAATGACTCCGAGTTATTGTGGCTTGTCCTTGACCGGAGTGTGTGGAAGTGAAGCGCAGAGGCGCATCCGAGGCCGAGAGCGCGTTTAAACTTTGTTTAGCGTCTTCTTCCACTTTGCAGAATTTAAAGGGGCAACGCCTCATTTCTGCCCTTCACTCTTAACACCTACGTGACGTTAAGGGGGAAGTTTGACATGCAAAAAAAATGTATTTTAAAGCTAGTTTTAGGTCAAGATTTAAATATTAAAGATTTAATATCAAATGGTTGTTTATCTGGATTGCATTCTAAAGCTGCACATTGCCTGCGTTGTTTGAACAGATTTAACTTTATTTTTATTTTTTATTTTCTATGTTTTCAGGTTGCATTATTTTGCACTGTTTATTCAACTTAAATGTGTATCTAAGTAGGCGGCACAGTGGTGTAGTGGTTAGCACTGTCGCCTCACAGCAAGACGATCCGGGTTCGAGTCCCGATCCGGGCCGTCCTGTGTGGAGTTTGCATGTTCTCCCCGTGCTTGTCTGGGTTTCCTCCGGGTACTCCGGTTTCCTCCCACAGTCCAAAGACTTTAGAGATGTTAGGTTGATCGGTCGCTCTGAATTGCCTGTAGGTGTGAATGTGTGAGTGTGTGTTGGCCATGCGATGGACTGGCGACCTGTCCATGGTGTACCGTTGACGATGGGATCGGCTCCAGGCCCCCGTGACCCCGACTAGTGGCATAAAGCGGAAGATAATGGATGGATGGATGGATGGATGGATGGATGGATGGTGTATCTAAGTTTAATTTAATTTCTTCACATTTTATAGTCAAAAACATGGCAAAAACAGTGTACGCATTTGGTTATAATAAAAACTGGCAATAAGATTATATTTTATTCCGGATGTTAAATTTCGCTTTATAGGACTGAAGAAAAAAGCTTGAAAATAAACACGAGCCTGCACGTTTACTAATGCATTGTTTGTTTGTTTGTTTGTTTGTTTGTTGAATGCTATAGTCAAAGCTATAATATTATGTAAAAGAGGGCCGCTGTGTGAGCGTTAATCACTGTGGCCCCTTTAAGACGTCGGGCGCCTTGAAACCGACGAGTTCCATGTTTGTATCTTGAAATTGAGAGCACAGCCGAACTCCATGTTGTAACAAAGTTGCCATCAAGAAGCGAAACTTTGTTTTCACCATTTTTTTTTAAAGAAAAGTTTTAATTTTTTGTTTTATTCCGGATAAAGACGGAATCGTGTCCATCTCGCGGCCTGTGCGCATGATGCATTTCCTGAAGTGCTGTTAGGCTCGCTGGGGCGCTTTGCGTGGGGAATTCGGCTCCGTTGCGTGCGTGTTGAGAAAGTTGAGAAAGTTGCGGGAGCCAGTGCGGGATTTTGCGCAGCTTTCATGGACGCGCCGCCATCCATCATCACGCAAGTGAGTCGGGATGAAGAGCCGAGCGCTCCTCTGCGGGACAGAGGTGAGGAAGTCAACAAGTGGCCAACTGGCACCAAGTTTTCTGAGCTGAAGTGTGTGGCGGCTCACATGGCCGGGCCGGAAAGCTGTATGTGTGTGTGTGTGTGTGTGTGTGTGTGTATGTGTGTATAGACATATCTGTAGCTTACATAACTTTATTCCAATATTTGTACACATTGGTGGCTACAGTTGCATTAACTAATAAAGATATTTCTGGAGGAGCAGCACAGATCAACTACTACTTGGGTGGTTTTATCTTTCTCAGAACTGACACTGATGTAGTGCTGGTGTGTGTTAGTGTGTGTTGTACTGGTGTGAGTGGATCAGACCCAGCAGTGCTAAACACCGTGTTCACTTACTGTACACTTCGAGACACATCCACCACACTGCTCCACCCTGTAGATGTAAAGTCAGAGACGGTAGCTCGTCTGTTGTTGCACAGTTTGTGTTATTCATCCTTTAAAGCTCACAGGATGCTGCCTACATGATACTGGTGACTGGACATTTTTGTTTGGTGGACCATTTTCAGTCCGGCAGCGACACTGAGGTGTTTAAAAACTCCAGCAGCACTGCTGTGTCTGATCCAGTCACACCAGTACAACACACACTA
>JAOVVH010000058.1:23852493-23863690 GCA_028566435.1 Scorpiodoras heckelii | reverse complement strand
TTACTGAGTGTCTTGGAGAATCTGCCACAGCTCTTCTGGAGACTTTGACTGTCACACTTACCGTACTTCTTTTTTTTAATTTACTTGTAAAACCCAGCAGACTTCATTATATTTTTTAATAATGCATAACTAAAAAAAAAAAGACCCCATCAATAACAAAAGTGGTACCTAAAAATATAGGGTGCCTTTTGCACAGAACTGTGAGTGGTAACAACCACAGTGTTTCCTAAAACTTTATGTGGTTTTTAGGGCAAGGCAATACATGTATAATAACAATATCATACTACAGGGTGTGTCAGAAGTCAGGAAACAATGGGAGTTAAATTACATACATGTGATTTTGTACTTTGTATTTATTTACACTTGTTTTTCTATGTAGTTTTTTCCTTTCAGGTGAAAAAAATGGAAATTGTAGAATAAAATGGGATTAACATTGGATGAAAGGGTAGAGAGAGTTCTCTGTGGCACATCCATTCATTTCTGACTTTTCAGCATCCTGTCTGAATGTTGAATACTCTTTTCTCAGTATTTTTTTAAAAACGATTACAGACTTTGATTCAAAGCAGAAAATGATGCGTTAAAAATGTTCCTTCATTGTTAGTGTTAAAGAATTTATAGCTATTTGTATCATTAAACTCAGTTTTGTGTACAGGGTTTTAATGAAGTTAATGCTGCTTTGCTAGTAGTTGGTGTGTTTTTGCCAGTAGTCTTACAGTAGATTTGTATCAATGTTTTGAAGTGTTGTGAAATGATATTACTGTACTATAGCCCATCCTTAGCCCTTTTAAGATATGTAACGTATGTGGTTCAGATCATAAAAGGTTTCGAAAACTACTACTACTAATACTAACTAAACATACAGTGTCGTGAAATAAATATATCAAACCTCAAAAGTGTTTCTTAAACAGTTTTTGCGATATTGAAACGTGTCAGTTGCGGCGTCCCCTATTGATGAAATGTCATGAAAGTTGGTATGCTTCTAAAGATCTACCTACTAATACCTACTAATACAGTAGATACAAAAAAAGACACGTCTCACTTTTGACCCCGTGCCCTTCATCACCTGGACAACCTATGATGCAGTCTGCTAAATAAATGAATGTTGAATATAATTGTGGTCATTTATGCTAAGTATGTTATTTTTTTCCGCCTTAAATAGTTGCACTGTGTCGTTTTGCCTTTAATAAAAAAAGCTAGTCTAATTCACCCTTACTAAAAACGTGCAGTAAATCTCGAAAGCATTTCCGAGCAGCTGCTTGCAGTAGAGCGTAAGTACAGCGCGTTCTGGTGATTGATGATGTTGCGTTTTAAGAGTGGGGACCTGCAGGGAGTCTTACACTGGTTCAGCTCCGTTCTGGGGTGAACAGCATGGCTGAGAAACCTCTCGGCTTGTTTTTGCGACTGCTACTGTTTTCGCTAGCACTTGTTTCCCCCCCCCCACTGACAGGCTGTGGAAATGACGCCAAAACCCTCATTTCCCTGGTGGAATTGCAGTGGGCTTAAAGCAAAAGCTGTGAGCTTTTGCATTCCCTAATTTTTGGTGTAAAACTACAAAAGTGTTTATATGAAATATTGTGAAGCCATGGCAAGGAAAAGAGTCCAGGCTTGGCCATAATGGCTTTGTTTCTTTTTTTATATCATGTTCTAACTGATCCCGACGTCCTTTCAACGCCAATTTCTGTTATTTCCTTAGGTGTGCTGTTAAGAACGTTTGTGTTTTTTAACAATATTTTTCACCCCCATGAGGGGAGCCATGTGACTCCGCTGCTGTGTCAGTATCTAACAGGAAACAGCATGTTTATTAGAACTGTACATACCCAGCAGCACAATCTGCTATTCTTTCTCTTCGCGCCGTGAATGTTGCAGAACAAGGTGAGTAAAAATAAATCAAAATAAAGAGACAGTACGTGCATTGCACGGCCCATTCACACATCAAGTCTCGATCGTTCCCTAAGGTTACAAACATACGAGTTATATTTCTCTCAGACGATCCTGAAAAGCTTTCCACACACATGTGCATTAGAAAGCTGCTAAAATCGCAGAGCTGCTACAGATTTCACAGCAGCTTGAGGTTTATTCATAGACGTTTACATGTTTCCGCAAGTCCTGTTTCTAGTGTATTTTTATACTAGACAGTACAATGGTGTCCGTGCTGTAACACACCTGAGACAACTCATTATGTATTTTTTAAGGCCTTCGTGAGGTTAAATGGGTGTGTTAGAGCAAGCAAAACACAAATGTTGCCTTGCAGCATTGAAAGATTTGGAAAGCATTGGATTATCAAAGGGAGGGGGGGGGGAGTGTGCCAGAATAATAAATAGTAAATGGTTTGCACTAAAATGTGATTAAAATCCCAGTCTTGATGTGTTTCTCAATGCAGTTTGTACAGTGTTTCATAACCGTCCTGACTCTTTAATATTTACTAGAGCTGTCACGGCATTCATTTTTTTAATCGCACGTTAATCGCGGTTTTAACTCGCATGTTGATTTGTGTTGTACGTGCACGTCGGCGTCGCAGGGTCATTGAAAATGTTGATGCTGTTTATCACTGGTCTATTTTAAGAGAAATGACTGTTGAATGTTCCCTCATTATTCACTTGACTTTATTGGATAAAAGTAAAATATTATTATAAGATTGATGTCTCTTCATTTTTTTAATTTCAAAAAATAGTGTTTGTCTTTCGTTCATCTGATATACTGGTGAGAGTTGGAGTTTAATTAAAGGCATCGATTCGACAATTTAAATTAGAGTAACGCGGCACGTTACAACCGAAGAGTGAGGTTACGTTCCAGCGACAACCAAAACATACAAAAGTTCAATTACATCACCCACAGTTCATAGATGTTTCATGACAGTTATTTCAAAAGTGCCTACAGCATATAAAATGAGCCTGAACAGTGGTGTTTGTCACGCTAAATACAGCCCAGTGCTGTCTTGTAGAACACAACCGATGTAATCAAGGAACCTGTCCACTGTTGAAGACGTCGCAGGGCGTTTCAGATAGAGCCGTTTTAGTGACCAAGTTCCCTATGAAGAATTCTGGGATTCTGTACCCTGTGCAGTGTGTAGGGAGCAGGGATACAGCTTAGGGACACTTAGGATCAGAATGCAGCCTAAAACGAGTACCATAAAGGCCAGTTCCGAATGTTTGTGTTCACTGACGGCGCTGCTGGTTTGCGTAATTTGACAAATCTTTAATCTGTGTTAAAATTTTGAGTGGCGTTAATTTTTTTTAATCGCAATTAATTCTCTAATGCGTTCGTTAATTTGACAGCACTAATATTTACTCACCCAAAATTTACATAGACCATCCCATTTTCTGTTCCTGAGAATATTACCATATATTATTACAGTATTACCATAGCCTGGCTCTGCCTACCTGTTTCTCCCAGCTCAATTTTTGAAGTGAATTTGTGTCTGGTTATACCAGGAGTTCCAACTTTATTGGCATCACAAAATCAACCATAACCTACAGGAAGCTAGCCATACTCTGTGATTTTATTCACTTTTGATGGTTATCTTAAATGGAAACTTTCATACTTACCTAGCTACATTTCTTTACTTTGTCTTGTTGTCGAGCTCAAACGAAAATAGCTAGTATAAGTACCTTTTGCCACTATCCAGTACCTAGCATAGCAAATAAGACATCAAGATAATCTAGCGAATCTAATCGGGTGAAGTGCAAACTCCACACAGAACGGCCCGGACAGAACGGGAATCGAACCCGGATCGTCTTGCTGTGAGGCGACAGTGCTAACCACTACACCACCGTGCCACCCTGAACATTGTCAATCAGTTAAAATCACTGAAGTATATCTTTGCACATTGGCATTTCAGAGTACAGCATATCAGCTCCCATTTACAAGTCATATAGGCTGTTGGAGCCATTGCAGTGTCTTGCTTGCAATTTCGTTGTGCTTGCATTTGAATCTTGAACAAGCCAATCAGAGCAGAGCTCATCAATATAGTAATGAGCAGAAAAAGGGAAAACAGCTCGTTTCAGTCTAAGGCCAAATTATAGGGTTGTAAATGGACCTGTAAAACCACATCTGGCAATTTCCACTTCGACCAAAGTCACATAACTTCTATGTAAAATTTATGTATCAATTCTCTGTAGATAAATTCACTTATTCTATGGCGCCTTTTAAAAACAGAAGAACCTCTGCATCATTTGCAGAAACAGGGTATCATTATTCCCCCCAATCCGCTGTGGTCAGTGAGTGCAGAGATCATACTACATGACCTCACACACTAACCCTGAAGTCCTACAAATCTGCAGAAGGAAAAGCTAAGAAACAACTTAGGAAATCTGTGAGTGTATATTAAAATGTCTAAGAAGCTCACTTGTAGTGAGAAGAAACAGTGTAATATTATGCACTTAATATTCAGTTCCCAATATCTAAACAAATGACTTGTAAAGGTATGAAGTTCGTGAATGTGGTGAGTGAGTCACGGCAGCAGTCGGGGCCGCATTCAAAACTCGCTAGTGACACATTAGTGTGTGTTTATCAAGACTGATTTTCATCCACAAGTGGCTTATCGGTTGCTGTCAACAAAAGAACAGAAACATTTCCATGACAGATTGTTTGACCAGCTGGTAAAATTGCTGGTTTCATTTTAACAATTTCCATTAACGTTTTATTCAAATTGCAGACGAGATATCAATTGCTAGGAAAAGGCGGCGAACACATTCTGCTATAGTAATGTAACTTAAACTTAATAAATATACATATTGTTTCTTCCAAAATGTGTCGAAGACAAAAAAAAATTATTCCTAAGTCATCACACAGCCCTACGCAAGTTTATTCTCTCAGGTCGGCTTTTTCTGGTTTTGCGCTGGAGTTACAAGTGTAATATACACTGAGGTACCAGAAAAACTGGTATACCAGTTAATACTTGGTCGGTCGTAAGTTCGAGGTTTTGCCGGAATTCTTGTAGTCACGGTACACCCTTGAAATGCTCATACGTGAACATCAAAACTTTGCTTCTACCTCTGAAACGCTATGTCCCATCTAACGAGCTCCAACTATTAAACCGGGTTGAAAATCGCAAAATCGTGATAACTTGCCATTCTCACATCGAAAACAGCTCTAGAGGCTTCCATAGATGTCTTTCACTTTATATACACACTGGCGGACGCAACCAGTGACGTGCATAGGTGGTGTTGCTATGTATTTTGTGTAAGCTCCTGTTCCAGTTTTTCTGGTACTTTGGTGTAATGTACAAGTAATGGAAACCAGTGTCACATGATAATGACTTTTACAAATCCCACTTCTGTGAGCCTTTTGAGCATGGCTCTAAGTTTCCGCTCGGATAGGATTCAAGCAGATGGCAAAATAAGCCAGGAAGATATGGAAAAAGTGGAGATACGGAGCGAAACGTTTGTTGACGATGACCAGAGTTGGACTTTTCAGAATGGACCTCCTTCTGTCTTTGTTACCTGTCCACTAAAGGCACAGCTGAACTTGAGTTGCACAGAAATCTGGGCCCAGCTCGTGTTATTCAAGTGTTCGTTGTAAAAATGCCGCAGGGAACACCTGACATCGCTGATGTCTAAGTAACCACCTCCTCAGCTCACCTTTAAAAAACATGCCTCTCTGCTTTGATGAAGGAAATGTGACTCTCTTTCTTTCAACACACTGTTTCAGAAACGCATGAAAATACATCCAGGAAATTCAGCTCTCTGCTGTCACGTGATCGTCATTGCCCTGTCCACTTCTTTCTTGCTAAATGGCTGATACACATACCTCTGTCCCCCAGAGTGCCTTATCTCAGAGCAGCATCGCTCTCAAGCCTGCTTGTCTGTACTTGCTGGCGCGTTTCTAAGAATGTTTGGATATTTTAGCGTTATGCAAGAATACTGCAGCGCTTTAATAATCTGAACCTAGCGTACGGTCAGGAAATATGTATCAGCAGATCTTTATATGCTTCCTACAAGCAAGATAAGAGCATCAAGCTAAAATAATACACGTGATGATGAAAATGAACAGTGGGAAATGTGTATAATGGGAAATGTGTGTGTGTGTAAGAGAGAGACTACATTTACGGCGTTTGGCAGACACCCTTAGTCAGAGCGACTTATATTTTATATTTTATATTTACACAACCGAGCAGCTGAGGGTTGAGGGCCTTGCTCAGGGGCCCAGCAGTGGCTGACTTGGCTGTGGTCGGATCTGAGCGCACGACCTTCTGGTCAGTAGTCCAACATCTTAACCACTATAATAAAGATATTGTGATAAATATAAATATAATTTTTCGGAGATATTATGTGTATCTCAGGATATTTTTGTTTTGTTTGAAGCTAGCTGAATAGACGCTCGTTCTGTAAAGCTCTATATGTATCTAAAACTGTTTACACTTTACAGATTACAAAAAATATTTTTAACATTAATTAATACAACCAACTCAGAATTGCTTTTTTTATGTTCTACATTTTTCTTTTTTTTTTTCAGTTTGACAGCAACCTAAGCTATGTATCGTGGTATGATAGTTTTTGTCACAATCATCAGCCCAGCCTTGTGTTTACTAAAATCCTGTTCGGCATACTTGGATTAGAAGTGCCTGCGCACACACTTATGTCCAAAACAAAACAAAGCATTTCCAGCTAGAACAGCGTGTCAGATAACTTGCGTCACGAGCCCTGGCGTCCGCCCCAGGACCACCCTCTCGGCCCTTGATGGAAAACCTGTAGAGTTCCACGTTACGTAACAGTGGGAAAGACGCACTCTGAAGAATCAGTGCCTTTCTGTTCCTGGCTGCCAGGACCGACTAGGCTTCACTCCAGCATCGACCGTCTCCGGCCACCCAATCACACAGATCTATGAAGGGTTTGCGTAACTCTGTCGTAATCTCTCCGATGACCTGAGCTGAAAGACACTCCAGGAAATCTATTGGCTACGTGCTTGTGCTTGCGTTTTAACATGGGTGATGTTTCCTGGCTGATGATTCCTGACAAGCTTTACAGCGTGACCTCTCAGAATGATGTCAAGACATCGTCCCGTGCATTCCAGCAGTCCAGCAGTCCAGTCCAAACACCTGCTCTCGATTTTGTTCTTGCATAGTTAATAGCGGACCTGGCCAGGAATAGTCTGCCTCTGTCTCTGACTGACTGTCTGTCTGTCTGTCTGTTGTTTTAAGAAACCACAAACTGTGCAGACAGTGCCATCTGGGGACCATCTTTGACAAAATATAGTTGAACAATATATGTCAATGTTCTTTATTAACACATTTTTACATTGACGGTTAATAATTCAGATTTTGTTTATGAATGGGGTTTGTTAAGACATAGTGAGGGAGTGCTTTTACTCTTAAAAGAACAGATTTAGGGAATAATTTGTCGAGTTTTAATGCATGTTAGTAATATCATCATGTCATCAAATCAAATCATCAAAATCTGAGCGTGCATGAGGCAGCCGGTGAGTGGATTTCATTGTAGAAAAAAGGACATGACTTCCTGTTTGAACTCTTAAAAACACAGAATCAGCATAATGCTGTGTTGTTCTTCTTAATAAAGTTGTCTCTGTGACATGAAATACTTTATGTCTAGGGCAGCTGTTCTCTATCTGGTTATATTTGCTAACTTGCCATAGTACCAAAGTAACAGAATACCGGTGTATACACTGAAGTACCAGAAAAACTGGTACTGGAGCCTATGCAAAATACATAGCGACAGCACCTATGCGCGTCATATATAAAGTGATAGACATCTATGGAATCTTCTAGAGCTTGAGAATGGCAAGTTGTCATGATTTTGCAGTTTAACAGTTGGAGCTCGTGAGATGGGTCATAACATTTCTGAGGTAGAAGTATAGTTTGAATTTTCACGTATGAGCACTTCAAGATGTACCGTATCTACAAACCTCAAACCTCAAACTTACGACAGTAGCGTGGCCGTAAAAACACTCGGAGAACGTGACCAGCGTCGTCTGGCAAGATTCGTTTCACGTGATTGGCGTACAGCGCTGCCTCAAGTAATATCAGAATTCAGTGCCGGAGCCTCAGCAAAAACATCAGCGTGAGGACGCTGCAACGTTCCCTCCAAGATCCTGTGGGAGACCTACCAAGTATTATTTTTCTGGTACTTCAGTGTATGTATATATATATATATATGCTGAACAGCACAGTTACTCAGTTGCAATCCAGGTCTGACTTGTTCAGATCCGGCTTTAGTCTGGCTTAGGATATCATCACGTGCCGTTGTACATGTAGATGTCACGTATAATCTAAAAGCTGCCTGATTTAAGTAATGACTGGAAATATAGAGTTGATTTTTATGGTAAATGAGTTGCACCAAGGCTCGTTAATTCAGCAGAATGAAAGCTACAGGACCTTGTTAATTACTCGAAATGATGTAAATGTCATTGTTTATATGAATAAAAATGTAAATTGCAATTTTGCACATTTTATAGGGAGAAAAGAACAGATGACTTACAATTTGGCTGTATGTAGGTTTATAGCATTAATCTACAGTACACAGATTTTGTTAGAGATATTTACTTTATGAATTCTGCATTATTTAGTCAATACAAAAACATTTTAGATTTCCAAACCTTACTTTTCCAGTAAATAATGTTACAGGAAAAAATGTGTACAAGACAAGAAAGCACTATATTATGTAATGAGCAGACAAAAACACAACGAGGGCTGCTGGGTTTTGCATACAGAAAAGAAGCAAGTGTGATGGTCAAAGTCTCCAGAAGAGCTGTAGCAGATTCTGTAACTCGCGCATCATACCTGGGTCTACTTTTTAATTAAATAAAAAACCCACACAAAACAAAAACAATAGGGTCATAAAGTTTGCCTGTAGCCAGTAGTGATTTATTTTTGGCAGTGAACTGTAGCCATTTATACAGTCTGGATAAACGAGTCTTGCCTAGCCTGATATTTACAAAGGCAAACCCACTGATCTGAGCCACGTTCACATCTTTGTGTTACATGTTTGACTCATGTAGAGGAGGTTGTATCGCATTACTCAAACATCTTGTAACATTTAGCAAAATTTGCGATTACCCACAAGCCTGTCAACAAAAATAAATGATACAGATTGCAGCTGCAGTCTCACTGACCCTCTGGTTTTTGTGGGATCTTAGTGTACGTGCGCATGGCGTTGTGGGTAATACGGGCTGTTCGCAGCCTTGCTGCTGTGTACCTGCCTTGTTGCCTTGTGAAATGTGATATGGCGTAGGCTGCACACACACAGAGCTGGCTCTTACTTCACTTCCTGTTCCTATGTCGGTTTGGCTGGGCCTCGCTGCACAGCACAGGATTATAGGCCGGCAAAATGGCTGCATTCCAGCGGTAGAGTCTGTAACGGGGAGAGAGATTGTGAGCTTTAGTGGGGCCGCCAGAGGGATTCTTCTGCACAGAGCTCCAGCTGAGCTCCAAAACTTTATTTAGGACATGCGGTCATTGTCTTGAGCTTCTTTTGCAGCCTTTGTGTTATTATGGAATGAGTCGATCTGAGCTAATGTACATCGAAGGGTTTCAAGTTCACTGTTTCTACTATTAACTATTAGTTTATTGTATATATTAGGTTTATTATTGTTAATAGTTGACTTCACTGTTAAAATAAATGTTAGAATTTTCTTTTAATAATTATGAATAGAGATACTGATAATGAAATAATGATGTGAAATACCAATAAATAATTCACAAATAAAATAATTAAGTAACTTTTTTTCTCTTGATTACCTTTGAATAGAATAAAAAAAATTTTAAAATTAAATTTTTGGTCAATTTAGCCGAAAACTGTGTTTTATTTTATACATAATAATAATAATAATAATAATAATAATAATAATAATAATAATAATAATAATAATAATAGTATATTAATCATACAAATTTATTATTATAATATAAATAATTAATTATTAAATAATAATGAATAAAATATAAATGATTAAATATAGGTATTTTAATTTATAATTATAACAACAACAACAACAAAATAATAATAATAATAATAATAATAATAAATTGTAACAAAATGCTTAAATTGTAATTTATGTGTAAAAGGTAAGACATAATATTTGAGCTATTTTAGATAAAGCACACTGTTTAAGCAATGATGAATTAAACATAAATCTCTGAAAAAAACTGTATATGGAAAAATATTTTATTTTTATAAGAATTTTTATTACATTTGTTTTTTTTTCTTGGTTTTTTTTTTTTTTGGATGACACCATGGTTGAAAACATTTACACTATGCCAAATGCTCGCATACCTGGATTAAAATGTTGTGGCAACGCAGTCGAACCTGCTACCCCTCTTACTCCCAGCCACTGGCGTGAAACAAGTTGTTAGATTGTAAAAGGGGATCACGTATCACAGTCATTAGATCAGATATTCAGTGGTCTCTATTGCCATGAATTAGCAGTAGAGAGACTTCTAAAACTGTCTCAGATCAGAGACCTGTAACTGTAAGCTGTATACAGTTTACACTGAGACAGACTTACCTGGGTGGAGTGGCATTGCCTTCAGAAAAGCAAAGCAAAAAACTGCATCCTCATTAGCAGAACGCAGAACACCGTGTGACCTAGAGGATCACAGTATCTCACACATATGCAAAGGATCACAAAATGTGTATGATCTCAGTGTATTTTGTCTTATTGAATTGTTTTATGGATAAGTCTAGCCTGGCTTAGTACAGCTTAAGCATGTTAGTGAAGGTATGTCTTGAGTATATTTGTTGAGTATATTTGCACAAGATAAACATTTAGCTAGGCTGAGTTAGACACACGACAAAGTTTTGTTTTGTGTCTCCGTTTATGGCCTGAACAGAGTGTGCTATATATATAGCAAGTGCCATCATTGACTACTGTCAGCAGCTGCCTGTCTGATGCTATTTAAAGCTCTGATATGTAACATCAGAAGAGTCAACATGGAGAGGAGCATGTTTCATCAGAAGGTCCTGTCTCAGGTCTCTTCCTTCACTCATGTCTTACCATTACTGTCATGGTGGCCAAGATTCCCATCAACACTGCCATGTTGTCTTACAGCCTATAATTAGGTCTCCCAGGTTCTTACTGGAAGACATTTTTATGTTTTATGGAGAGATAGTAAAAGACCACACATACTTGGAGATCTTGTGCACTTTTACTGAGACTTAATTCAGTTTATGATGTTGATCATGCCATAAGGGGTGAGAAATCCAACACACCTCAGAAGAGAGCTGTAAAACTAATATAATACTAA
>JAOVVH010000058.1:23828652-23852393 GCA_028566435.1 Scorpiodoras heckelii | reverse complement strand
TTTATCACTGGTCTATTTTAAGAGAAACGACTGTTGAATGTTGCCTCATTATTCACTCGACTTTATTTGATAAAAGTAAAATATTAAAGATGATTGATGCCTTTTAATTTTTTTAAATTTAAAGTGAACTGCACAGTGTGTAGGGAGCAAGGGAACATGGGTATATCACTTCACCAGAAGTTATATTGTGCTGCTGCTACATGATTGGCTGATTCAGTGTTACCTCAGAGACCCACCGCAGCAATGGAAGGAAGGAGTTTGTGTATGTGTTATGCGGATCCGTCGCCTTTTTCGTCTCCGTTGCTCATTAAACTGTTATAAAAAATAGCAACCCAAAAATGGCTACAACTTCTTCATTCTCCATTGTTCCTTTCAATCTTTAGCAGTGTTTAGGATAGCTAATGAGTTAGGACATCCTAACATTTTGCATAATGTAGCTAATTTTTAATCTGCATTAAAATTTTTAGTGGCATTAATTTTTTTAATCAAGATTAATTCTTTAATGCGTTAACGCGTTAATTTGACAGCACTATTGGAAATATAAAATCTTTTTGTATTCAGTGATGCAGAACTAAAAAAAAAACCCATCAGTAGCAAAGGTTTTACCTAAAAACAATAGGGTGCCTAAGACCTTTGCACAGCACTGTGTGTCTATATTTACTGCATTGTTAATCACCATCTTTGTCATGTTGTAGCAGAGTATCACCCCACTGAAATAGCTGTCTTGTACAGATGAGCCTCGTTGAATTTTGACCGGCAGGCTAATCTTTCATGCTGACAGGACCTCTTCCATCTTGGTTGCAGTTGACAAGATTTTGTGTTGCCAAAGGCCAGCACTTGTCACTGGTCGCCTGCCTTACGTACTGTTCTTCCAGAGCCAAACATAGGTTGCTAATCACAAGGATTCCATGTAATGTCTCACTATTCACAGAACCCCTGGGTTCATTTGCTTTACTTGCTGACAAATATCCCGCTTATTAGCAAATAGTGCTGAGGTATATGAGATAGTCTTGGCCCGGTGTGAGTGACTAAGATGAAATATGCTGTTACTGTGGGAATGCAGGGAGTGGAGGGAATACCGCATGTGTTCAGGATCCTGTGGGTGTGGTGAACATATGTTTTCTATTAATGACTGCTGTCTATGGCTTCATCCTTTTTTAAAATGAATAACAAAGCAAAATCTTAAGGAAACTCTTCACCATTTTGTTAAAAATATCCTAGACATGGCACATATCACAGTGCGTAATATGACTACGCATAAAGTGAGAGAAAGTGCCGGAATGAAGTGAAAGAAACACACCAAATTTCTAAACTGTTGCTAAAGCAGTTCTTGAGATATTGAAATTTGTTAGTTGCAGCACACTGTGGGTGAAATTGCATGAAATTTGGCTAAAGAAGGTGAATGTTCTCTAGGTGGCACTCCTCCACAAATGAATCATAATGAGCTAGGGTAATATGCCTCATAGAGGCCATAAAAAGTTCATAATTTTTGGCAAAAATGTTTTGAAGCTATTACCCTAAAAGTGCTTTCAGCCTTCGCCTATTCAGGGGGCACTAGCATGAAGTGCAAAGCACACTTGGGGGCTACAACTATACCCAGTTTCTTGTGGATTGGTGAGGTCTAAGTATATGGTATTGTAGACCAAATATTGGTTAAGAAAAAAGAAATAAAGGAAAATTAAAAGGAAAAAAAACAAAAACTATATGATCACCAGCACTAAAAAGTATAATACCTTGCTCTTAATTTTTTGATATATGTAGAAAAGTATTTATGCATACATTTTTGCATACATATATATGTATAGTTTGATTAGTATGCAATTACACCGATCAGCCATAACATTAAAACCACCTATCTAATATGTGTACGTCCCCCTTGTGCCCCCAAAATAGCTCAGACCCATCGAGACATGGACTCCAAAAGGCCTCTGAACGTGTGCTGTAGTATCTGGAACCAAGACATTAGCAGCAGATCCTTTAAGTCCTGTAAGTTGTGAGGTGGAGCTTCCACGGATCAGAATTGTTTGTCCTGCACATTGCAGAGATGGTCTATCGGATTGAGATCTGTGGAATCTGGAGGCCAAGTTAACACCTTGAACCCCTTGTCATGTTCCTCAAATCATTCCTGAACAGTTTTTGCACCGTGTCAGGGGGCCTCATCGTGCTGAAAGAGACCAGTGCCAGTAGGGAATACCGTTTCCATGAAGAGGTGTACTTGGTCTGCAACAACATTTAAGTAGGTGTTACATGTCAAAGTAACATCCACAGGAATGCCAGGTTGCAAAGTTTCCCAGCAGAACATTGCCCAGAGCATCACACTGTTTATGCCGACTTGGCTTCTTCACATAGTGCATCCTGGTACCATTTTTTCTCTAGGTAAGGGACGCACATGCACCTGGTCATCCACATGATGTGAAAGAAGATGTGATTCATCAGACCACACCATTTTCTGTTGCTCTGTGGTCCAGTTCTGATGTTCACGTAATCATTGTAAGTGCTTTTGGTCATAGAAGGGTCAGCATGTGCAATAGAAAGTGACAGTTTGCGTGCTCCAAAGAAATGTACTGAATGATTTTGAACCATGCTGCTGTTCACTTCTGAAGTGTTCTTTTGAATTTGTCCTGTCTGTGCTAACAAAATATAACCATGATATTTTGGGGGGTTTTTTGTTTTGTCTTTGTTCAGGTGCTCCAGTGCATGTGGCGTCAAACTCGAAGAAGCCCCGCAACCGTGGCTTTCTCCACAGCCTCTTCTGCTGCCTGTGTCACGATGAAACGGATCAGCTGCCCGTCAATAACAATGCACCACTCCTGGTGGAAGAGAATGGAACCATCTCAAAAGTAAGGCATGGTCCGAGATTTCTTAAAGCTTTTAATCAAAAGTGGCTTTCTTGCCCCAGACTTTCAGTGTTCTGCTCTAAGGCTAAGGGCAGTCTCTCCTTAAGATCATCAAGAGTCATGTGATCAGTGAAGAAACCTTTTGCTTTGCACAACCTTTTTCCTGTTTGCATCATATTTCTCAGTGGCCAGTGAGCATATATCATGATGCTGGTCATCAGTCAGATTGGAATTGACTAAATTACTGTTGTTTCCATTGCCTAACCAAAGATTAAACTCTGTTTACTCCATTTTAGCTGTGTAAGTCTGTAAAAGTCTGTAAAACAGTGTAAGTCTGTAAAACAGCATTAGATTGTAACCCGAATTTTCGTGCCTCATGGCATAATACAAAGCTGCTCATGACTCAATTGAAACTCATTCTTGGAAAACAACATGCCAGTTAGCAACTAGTAGCAGGTCAGGTGGTCAAGATGCTGCTGGGTGTCCATTTCAGATTTATGCCTTACTTCAGCTTCTAATAGTGATTTGATATTCTGGGAGTTATTTGTCACATCTTTGAAGCGCCCCAAAATAAATCTGTAGGTCTCCTGAAGGCGGGCTGAAGCACAGGAGGGACTTGGAGGTGTTGCTCTGATCCGCCTGTCATGTCAGTATGTGCGCTGCTGTTGATGTCCCAGGCAGCCTGCAGGTTCAACAACCGAGCAGCTCCCCCGAGTTTCCTGTGCCGGCAGACTACGCCGACCGGCGTCTGCCCTCTGGGCTCTGCACACTCTGCAGGGCAAGAAAACCTGTTGCAGAATGTCTAGAGTGTTTTATGGCTTCTGAGCTGTGCAGCTTATTCAGGGACACCAAGTCACTTGTGGAGAACAGTATCACCAAATATTTGGACTGGTCTTCCTTTTTCTTACGAGAGAGCACACTGGAGATAATATGCCAGCTGAACTCTGTTTCGACCCTTCAAAAGTCTTACAGCAAGACTGTCCTACAGAGGGAGAGAGCAAGGAAATCAGAACAGAGTCGAGCATGATTTCTGCAGAACGGAAAACATCTGTTGATTTTACAGTGCACCAGAATGTTTCTGGTTTAATGCATCCTGATGGAGATTATACCGAAAATGGACAGCTCGGTGGAGAGTTAACAGAGCAAGAGCGAGACAAACTGGATTGTTCTGAGAGCAGCAGTCTGTCTGACTTTGACTTGGAGCACAGTGAGTCTGTTTCAGTTAGGAGTGATTTTGTCCACTTGACTGAAAACAATGAATACTCTGAATATAGCATGGCATCTAATATTAGTGAACGAGCTGTAATGGAAGAACATGAACCAGAGACGTTTATCCTATTTCAGGCCATGCCTGATCTTTGTATGTATTATGAACAGGTAGATCCTGAAACCCAAGAGCTCGTTTTATCCGACCTTGAAACACTTTATGAGCGTGAAACGGAATCGGAGCAACCTTCAGAAAAGGAAAGTAGTAATGAAGGTTCTGAAGAGCTCAGCCTTTCAGATTTGTACGAGCAGTACAGCGAGCAGGATCACAACGCGCTGTTTGAACTGGATAAAGAACCATGCAGATCCTTTGAACAATGTGAGCTTCACAATGAAAACTGCCATACCACACATTTTGAATCCCCTGAAATGTGCCAGGCCTCTAAAGAAAGTAAGCCAGCTGGACTCTGTAGGTCCCTTGAGCAACAACCACATGCTGGACAAACAGAAAACACATATGACAGTGAGTTAACTGCAGAAAACAGTCAGGGATCCTATACAGACTCATTTAAGAGCCCCGTTCCAAGCCAGCTGCCTGATGACTTTGCTGAACAGACTTTGGAGCATAATCAGAGCTTTGAATATTATATTGAACAAGATTATAGCCAGCTGACTCCAAATGAAATCGAGTGTGTTAAGACGCTAGAACAATGCTCAAGTTGTGGAAAATACTTTGAAAAATGTGCAATTCCTGAACAGTGTGTGCCGGCTCAGAATTCTGAAGACTCACGACAAAGCTTTGAAAACTCCCCTGAATCGTGTGAGGCCTTTGAAACACAGTGCACCCTGTTTCATACCTCTGAACTCCCCAAAGAAAACCCTGCTCCTATACAGTGTAACACAAATGAGGTTAGAATGTGGCCAGAGTGTGATATGATGTTCATTGGATCAATGGAAAACTTTGAGTCTCGTTGGCTCTCACAGTTTCTTGTTGTTGACCGTCACCAAAATAATACCGTGGAAAAGCAGGAAGTCGAGGACGTTGATGTTGCCGTCAGTGAGCCAAGCACTAAATTAATCCCCTGTGACAGTAATTCTGAAGGTGAACCTGCAATTGAACCCCTCGGTACCTTCCATAAGCAGAGGACGCCTTGTGAATTGTGTGAAATGTGTGAAAAGGCACGGTTACAATATGGCACGCCCTGTCAGCTGTTTGAACTTTGTGACGTTAAGGCTGGAACATTGAATCTCGAAGATGATGAAAGCAGAGCTGGAGAGTCGTTTGTCAAAGGGTCGTCAATAGATGAATGTAGCGAAGAGGAATATGCTGACTGTGTTGATGGCAAAAGCCAAGGCAGTGCTGAAACAGACGAGTCGTTTAAAAGTTTTATCGATGAGCCTGATGAGATCTATCCTGTTCAGACTGACGATGTAGGCAAACCTATACATGATCTCCCTGAGAAAGATCTATCTTGTACTAGACACAAACTGGAGTCATATGAGGTCATTGATGGCCGTGGTGGTAGCCGTGGTGTGTATACACATGAAGGAGTAGAAGCACATGAAAAGAATCAGGAATCCTGGTCTGAACCAGATGATGGCAAAACTATACATGATCTCCGTGAGAAAGATGACTGTTGTACTAGACCCAAACTGGAGTCACGTGAGGTCATCGATGGCCTTGGTGATACCTCGGAACCATATACACGTAATGGAGTAGAAACACAAGAAAATACTCAGGAACCCTGCTCTGAGCCAGAAACCTTCAGAAAACCAATATATAAAACCTATGCAGAGGTACTTTGCTCTGGACTATGCATAGAAAGCCCGGTTCAAAGCCCTAAACCGTACCTTGAACACACAATGCCAGCTGATGAGGAAGATTCTGAACCTGAACTTTATGATGAAGATATCACAGATTATGTTGTGGAAGACCAGAAACCTGAAAATGTTGTTGAATCTCATGGGGAAAAGATTGTCCTGGACCCTTCTGAGGGTGCAGGTGAAATTTATGAAGTCCCCACTGTGGATGAAAGCATTTACAAAAGAGATGAGACAGGACCAGATAAAAGTGAAAGCGCGAATAAAAATGAAGCGTGCTCGTCCGACTTGAATGATGATGCCCAAATCGAAGAAGAAATCGAGTCGGAAGTTTTAGACGAAACCGAGGGACTTCATGGACCTCGCTGTTCCGAGATCCATGACGAAAGATCAGAAGCTGTAGACCGATATGTATTTGTCTCTGAAGAGGTTGAGGCTGATGTTGAAAAATGCAACGAGTTATATGCAAGTGAAAGTCCCCAGAATGGCGCCCATGACATACTGCTTGTTCAAAACACCGTCGAGCTGCAATCAGACGAGGATCCTCTCGCAGATCCCGAGCCTCCAGGGTGTCGTAGTGTATCATTAGATCTGACAGAAACGATAGAGCAAAACGACGATCCCGCACCTCGAAGTAAATTCGGCGAAAAACCGGAAGAAATAATATATCAAGCCGTGCAAAGCGAAACGTCCGAGCACGGTGAGCCAGATGACTTTTTTAAGCTAGCTGGTGCAAACGCAACTTCCGAACAGATCGAAGCTTCCGACGACACGGAGGCATCAGACGACGAGGATTACCCCGAGATCTGCGATTGTGAATTCTGTGTGCAGTCTATAGAGCAGGTACAGTGCCCTAGAGTCTCGTGTGTTTACGAGGCAGCGCGTGCTGAGCACAGCTTGTCTGTAGCTGGCATTCTTTAGGATTTCAAAGCATGATCTGCAATTTTTGATGTCGTAAATGCATGCGTTCTGCCTGCAAAGGGCTATGACGAAAGTGTGTTTTGATGAAATGTGGCTTGCGCTTTGTGGTTTCATTTGATCTGTTCAAAGTGTCGAACAGTGCTAGTGCATGATGAACTTAGGTGAGCATACCGGCAACAAAGATTAAATACGGCAAACAACAAAGATTAAATACGGCAAGCAGCAGCAAAAATAAAAGACGCCCCATCCTGTGTTATTACTCCTATTCCACACCATGTGGCTTGTTATTTAAGTCTCAAGCTTTGAAAGATTTGATTTAACAGTGCCTTCTCAGTACACTAATGATCTCTGACATATTTGAGTGACTGTTTGGAGCTGGGTTTCTGTATACTGTGTACTGTATATTCTGTTAAATCCTTCTTTAGGAAGAGAGTTTTTCAGTCATAAGCTCATGTGCCTATGGCATTTTTTGATCAAGAATTAGCTGGGCTTCAGAAGTGTAATCTCACCCCAGCAGCACACAGTCACACGATCTTGGCTGAAGAATGAAACCAGTCAGCGAGCCTCATTATGCCGCCTTATGGTCCGTTGCTTTCGTTACCTGGCTTATTCACCCATAAAACCAGATATCTTTTTCCTGGTGATTGATCAGGCCTGCTGTATTTTGTTCATAAAATATAATGACGGCCTAACACTTAACTCTTAAAATGTTCAACCTAAATGCTGATTTCTATTATTTGCTCCTACGTCATGCTTCGGATGCTCACGAAAAGTGCAAAATCAGTTTGTTCAATAGTGTGCTGTCTTACAAAACTATTCTTTTACCTCGACTGTGTGTTCTACAGGTGCCAGCCAAGCCACTCCTTCCCCAGATAAAGTCTAAAGATGTAGGAAAGATTTGCGTAGTGATCGATCTGGACGAGACACTAGTGCACAGTTCATTTAAGGTAAGCTAAAACGTAATTTGCCTATCGCCACGGTTTCATCGCTAGCTTTTTCGCACGAGCACAAGCCAGTACGGCACGGTTCACAGCACGGTTGAGCGAACACGTACGCGCATACCGGTTACGGGATCCGGCGTGGTGTCGGGTAGCTTAGCGTCAACATTTATCAAGCTCGACTCCGTCATCAAGGAGTTTCATAGGATTAGGTAACGGATATGTCTGTACAAATAGAATTTACTCTGCAATTGGAAAATATGCGTAAGGAAGGTATTCACACGTCAAGCAACACGGCTTCTTCGTGTAGTGTTGATCGTCTTGCGTGTGACCGCTAGGAATGCATTGGGAAGCTTGGAAGCGGTTCTAGTCGAGTAAATGTAACGTTTACTTCCGTGACACTCGGTTCTGGGAGAGTGCAATAACGAAGGTCAAGGTGTTACTTGATCTGCTGTAAATCTTTAAATCGTCTTATTATAAATAATTGGAATTGGATTTATTATTTGTTTCTTGTAAGGGTGATGTTCGCTGTTTAATGCACAAATACTGTAAAGAGCTTTATGCTACAGAACTGATTTTTATAATTCTTTTATTCTTTTTTTAATTAATTAATTAATTAATTAATAAGTTTAATTTCTTTCTTTGTCTGCTATGTTTTTATTTGATTGGTATCTCCAGATCCAGTTCCTTAATTTCTAGCTAATTTATGAAGGCTTTTAGTTCCCATGGCCCCAAAATCCAAAGCCTTAAATCATACTTTCGTTTTATCTAGGTTCTTTATTAATATATAGTATTCTTTCCTTTTTATTTCCTAATCCTCACTTTGTTCTCTTTTGTACAAAACACCTTCTCAGTAGTGTTTTAAGCGACCGAGATCCAGAACACCTTGTCGTTGTCTTTCCTGCCGAGTTAAATTGCTTCAAAGCCACACGACGGAAAAGTAAAACTACACTCCACTCTGTTTCTAATTAAAACCTCACATGCCTGTTTACTGCGTTAACTATGACACTAGAATTGTGTCACGGATGACAGTTAGGAGAGTTAGCAATGCCACTTCCTTTACGTTAGGTCTCTCTGTAACCTCTGTGTGTGTGAGCAGGTTTGTTTTGCAGTGGGTTCATCTTGGGCTGATACTGATCTCGTTAGTGGTTGTTGAATTGTAGTTCGATGGTGCAGTTTTATTCACTTATCATTACGATAGACTGGCTAAATGTTACTTTACAGGCTGTGAATGGAGAACATGGTGGCTGCTCCTTATTAGCACGTTCTCCTGATCAGCTCAACTGTTTAACTGGTTACGATTTATTAAAGGGCTTTGTTCATATTAGTGGTTACGAGGTTGTAGGGTGCAAGTTTTTCAGAATGACGGAAGACTCAAACGGTGCAGCAGGGTTCTCACGTGCAGCTAAATATAACACGCACGCATGCACACACACACACACACACACACACAGATTCACACGCACACGACATCGTAGCACGGTTCAGCCATTTACTGCAGATAAAAGGTGCATTTCATTGTGACGTAAACAGATTATTGATAAGAAAATCTTACTGTAATGTAAATGGCATGAGATGTGCTTGAACTTGTGCTTCAAAAATATTTCTTATTAGCTATTGATCCTAAGAAAATGAATATCTTGTTGACTGTCAGTCTAATCTATCAAACTGTCTGTTCTATCTAGCTAATCAATCTGTTTTGTTGGCTACGTCTGTCTATTCCTTTATCAGTGTGTTTTGTTTTATTTTATTTATTTATTTTTTCTGTCTATTTTGTCTATCTCTTTGTTTGCATGCTGAACTAACTGGGCTGTCTTTCATTTTTGCCTTTAACAGCCGGTGAACAATGCTGATTTTATCATTCCGGTGGAAATCGATGGGGCTGTACACCAGGTGAGACCCTTGATGTGTCATATTTGTAACAGGTTCATCTTCTGTTCTTTTTCTTATTGAATGTTAATTTTGGAAATTTCACATAAAACCTTTCTGAACGTAGTTTCTCATACCATCATTTCACTGTTTCTTTTATCTGTTCAAGACCTTGGAATTATAAATTTCTAGCACAGAGTGTAATTCTGTGATTTTAAAAACTGAGCTGTAAAATTTTAACCCCCAGTAAATTCAAAGCTGATGCCTTTTGTCAATATTTTGGTGTAATTCTGTCCCACATACCCAGTGGCATGCAAATTACCATTTTACTTTCATTTGCCAGAATAGTAAGAACCTTAATTCCAAAGGGTTCAGTATTCATTGTCATTGTCACTGTAATACAATATTACTGTAAAGTATTGCTTTGTATTGTAATACAATATTATTATCGTACAGTTTTTCTTTTTACTATATTGCCCATCTGTGCTGGTTAATTCCTGTTTGGACAGTTAAGTAGTGGTGTAGCATATCGGTTAAGACAATGGCCTATTGATTGGAAGGTCGTGAGTTCAAATCCCAGCACCGCCAAGCTGCCACCAAACTGTTGGGCCCTTGAGCAAGGCCCTGAACCCTCAACTGCTCAGCTATATAAATTAGAAAAATGTAAGTCACTCTGGATAAAGGTGTCTGCCAAATGACATAAATGTAAATGTAAGCAAAAACACAGCATCCTATTTTCATGTGGGCAGACAATCATGCAAATCATCACCGTATTGGTGCATTATCATTGGAACACGCATTGTATGAATTTTTACATACATTTTCTTTATAGTTTACATTGAATCTTGAGTATGTTTAAAAAAAGGTAACTCTGTTTATGAAACTGTCTAAACTTGCATTAGTGATTTGATAATTTTGTGATTCCACAATCAGGCAGTGATAAAATGTGTTGTAAATGTTCATTTCTCATTAGATTAGATTAGATTAGATTAGATTCAGCTTTATTGTCATCGTGCAGAGTACAGGTACAGAGCCAATGAAATGCAGTTAGCATCTAACCAGAAGTGCAAAATACAGTGTAACTGCCATTATTATATACAAAATAGTGCAGGGAATGAGTATAGAGTATAATGCTAACAAAAATATGAATATTTTTATACAGCAGAGGTCAGATATTATTTACAGTATAAATGTTGCATGAAAATATGCATATATGCATATATATATATATATATATGCATATACAGTATGTACATAGGGCAGTATGTATAGTGCAGTATTAGACCGAGCAAATATACAGATATGATGCAACATTATAGAAATATTATAGTCACGGAATAAAGCATTTGCTAATCATATAATCAGACGGATTATAGGTTGTCTGTGGTAAATCCTAACTACCTTCACCTGATGTACGTATATAGTTATAAAGGCAACTACAAAAGGTGCAAACCTCATTATAATTTTTCATGTTGGTGCTTAATGCAGCTGCTTAATAGGTATGAGACGTAATTAAATAAGAAGATACTAAGCATGCCATGCAGTGTGTATTTCAGTCGTCCCAAGCATCTGCAGTAAAAAAATTACACTTAATTGCACAAGTGTCTTTCCAATGTTAAGTGCCTATTCACACATCAGCTACAGTAGCCTATCCTTGAATAGCAACAGGCCATACAGTAGTTCAGAACAACTCAGCCATGTGCTTCACTGTGTTGTTGTAAGGTGTCTCACACCAGTGTGCTACCTGACAGCTTCATGGCCTTCTCCGTTGATGGCTGTGAGCAGCGGAGGGCTATTTCTATGCCCTGATAAAATAGCGCAGGCACGAGTGGCTATGCCAGAAAACACCGCACTTTAATCTGTGTCCAGACTCATCCCTGTGCTTCCAGGTCCTGGCAGTGTGACACCGCAGAGCCCCTTTAAAAGGACAAATCCAGCCTCAGTCTGGAAGACGTTTACCGGCTTTGGCCTGATTCAAGTAATCCAGGATAGGCTTGTGATGTTGGGAAAGCCTATTCAGGATCACTTGGTTCAGGAACAAGACCACCAGCTTCGAAAAGAAATTTGGCTGACCCTGCTGTAAATCGCACCGTTTTAAATCAGAAATGTGCATATTGTCTGATGGTACTAGTGTAAAGTGTTTATTTCCTAATCTGTCGTGTGTAGTTACTGTGTTATATTATATAATCCAGTGCCAGATTGTTTTCTATTCCACTGGCCAAGTTGTGTAATACCTGCTATAGAATTCACACTTCAATAATGGTTGATGGTCTCATACGTGTTGTCTTTCCCTAATCCTCGTTCATGCTCTCTTTCCCCTGTGATCCCAGGTGTATGTACTAAAGCGACCTCATGTCGATGAGTTCTTAAAGCGGATGGGCGAATTATTTGAGTGTGTGCTCTTCACTGCAAGCTTAGCCAAGGTAAGGGTTTTATGATGAAAAGCTTATAACAGCAGGAGAGGACAAATTACAAACTTTATTATGGCTATCATACAAGGCAGGTAATAGTTCCAGTAATATGTGCAGCCCAGTCCAATGTTTTGGTTTTAAAGAAATCAAAATGAGGCAGCTGAAAAATGGTAGCTTTTGCAAATATTGAGTGGATTAATACAGACTAAGAGGAAGGACTGAGAGTATTCATTCTAATGTTTTATGTTGTGGCTCTGTAGGAAATGAGTTGTAGAGTTCCATCTTTGCATTGTATGTAAAAAAATAATGCATATATGTTCAAGTCTGACTAGCATATTTATCTTCCATAGATATGTTTAGCCATGAGTTAACCATGTAGTCACAGCGAAAAATATAACAACTTCCCACTGCACTGTATTTTGCTCCATTTCAACAGTATTTCCCCCAGAAAATAAAAATGTTCAGGAAAGACTGTCCATCATCTATTCATTCGAATGAATCTGCTTTTGTATGAGGAGATTCTCAACAAGGCGGCACGGTGGTGTAGCGGTCAGCACTGTCGCCTCACAGCAAGACGATCCGGGTTCGATTCCCGGTCCGGGCCGTTCTGTGTGGAGTTTGCATGTTCTCCCCGTGCTTGCGTGGGTTTCCTCCAGGTACTCCGGTTTCCTCCCACGGTCCAATGACATGCATGTTAGGTTGATCGGTCACTCTAAATCACACCGTAGGTGTGAATGTGTCCATGGCGACCTGTCCATGGTGTACCCCGCCTTCGACCGATGACGCTGGGATTGGCTCCAGCCCCCCCGGTGACCCCGACTAGCGGGATAAAGCGGAAGATAATGGATGAATGGAGATTCTCAACAAGTCAGACATGCTGAAGTTACGTTATTTCATTTAAACATAGCAATAAAGATGAAAGGTTTAGCCAGTTGCAGTAAGGTTACTGTATGTTTGGATTAACGCATGTTCTTTCCATGTCCATGTGGGTTTACTCTGGGTTCTCCAGTTTATCCCACTGTCTGAAAACATTCAGTTAGGCAGTTTACACTAAATTGCCCTGAGGTGTGAACGAATGTGTGAATGTGAGCCTGAATGGTCCTATAGGAAGCCCTTCTCTAGCGTGAATTATCGCACCTTGGGCCCAGTGTTACACAGATTGGCTCCATATCTACAGCAAGCTTGAGCACAACAGATGAAGATGAATTAATTAATAAATAAACTAAATAAGAATTAGTTTTTTTTTCTTTTTCTGGGTGTTGGACTCGCCTATAAGCCGAACAATTACAAATTAACCCTTGAAAAAATTGCATGCTGTTAGTAGAGATATTTTATTTGTGTAGGGAAGATTGTCTACACTGAAGTACTAGAAAAACTGGTACTGGAGCCTATGCAAAATACGCAGCTATGCCACCTATGCATGTCATTGGTTGCGTCCGCCAGAGCGTATATAAAATGATAGACGTCTATGGAAGCTTCTAGAGCTGTTTACGCCGTGAGAATGGCGAATTATCAAGATTTTGTGATTTTCAACGTGGTTTAATAGTCGGAGCTCGTGAGATGGGTCATAGCATTTCGAAGGTAGAAGCAAAGTTTGGATTTTCACGTATTAGCATTTCAAGGGTGTACCATGACTACAAGAATTCTGGCAAAATCTCGAACCTGTAAAAAGGGTGAACGTGAACAGCGTCGGCTGACAAAAAACATTTCACGTGATTGGCGTGCAACACTGCCTCAAGTAACATCAGAATTCAGTGCTGGGGCCTCAACGAACATCAGCGTGAGGACTGTGTAATGTTCCCTCCAAGATCCTGTGGGGGACTTACCAAGTATTAACTGGTATACCGGTTTTTCTGGTACTTCAGTTTGGAATCTGATAGTATCAGAACTATGAAGATAGGATACTCTGTGAAAATTGTGCTTCCAGCCTATAATGTCAGCCCGATTGTAGAGACAATGCAGAAATTTACTTATTAAAAAAAAAAACTTATAGTCCAGACATGAAATCTGTTTGTTCCCGTATCCCAGCTGCTGATTTGTCCACCCCTGAACACTTTTCTGTGTTTCAGCGTCGTATTGATTCCAGATGGTTTTTGTTCTTTCTTTGTTTGCAGTACGCAGATCCCGTGTCAGACCTGCTGGATAAATGGGGTGCCTTCCGCTGCCGTCTCTTTCGAGAATCCTGCGTGTTTCATCGCGGAAACTATGTCAAGGACCTGAGCCGCCTGGGCAGGGACCTCAACAAAGTCATCATCGTGGATAACTCGCCAGCGTCATACATCTTCCACCCAGACAATGCTGTATGTCTCCGTGTATCTCTTTAGATTCTGTTCGGCTTCTCTCTTGTGTGCGCGTCTACTTATTGGTTCTTGTCATGGTCACGCTTTCTCTGACACCACCCCATGCTCTTACTTGACTCCATCCAGGTCCCCGTAGCCTCTTGGTTTGACGACATGTCTGACACGGAGCTGTTGGATTTGATTCCGTTCTTCGAGAGACTGAGTAAAGTGGACGACGTGTACGCTGTGCTCAAACAGCAGAGGACTAGCAGCTAGCGCGATCAGCGACGGGGCAGCTTTGACCACGGGGCCAGGGAGGCTGGCGGTGTTCAGAGCGCCACTTCCCCGCTGCATGGAATCTGCCGCCGGCTTGCTCCTCATCGCCTACCCAGAATTCCATTCGCAGGAGGTTTGACGGAGAAGCATAAAGTTGATGGACACCTGGTATGGCTAGAACGATGGAACTGTGAAGGACTGCTTTATCTCTCTCACACACAAATGAAAAAAAAAAAGAAATGTATCAATGTTTAACACTTGAATACGTGTTATTTCTTCTTTTATAACTTTTTTTTTTTTCACTTTAAACGTAAGGTAGAGGGAAGCCCTGTTTAAACTGATTCTTGCTGATTTTAGATTGAGAAATGTTTTTCCTTTTTTTTTTTTTTTCTGTTCAAAGACCACACAATAGCTTATTGAATTTCTTTTACTAAAGGACGGTGCCAACATTTTGGCAAGTAGCCTCATGTTTCACGGGTTTGACGTGCATCAAGTGCATCTTCGGAGATGTTCGGAGCGGATGGGTTTTTCCAGGAGGATCTCGGAGAAGCGGTATTTCTCCGCAGACATCAATAGGAGCCAAGGGAACTAAACGATTCATTCCAAAACAGGGTGGAGATACAGGCAGACTCTGAGCTGTCACCATGCAGATTGTGTTGTTAAATGAAAAGAGTTTTATTGCATAACTTTGAAGCATGATTCTTTCGTTTTGTCTAGTGCGTCGGTGTAAGAGTCGAGAGTCGCTTTCGATAGACTGATCAGATACGAGTGTCTTTATCATCCGGATAGATTTAGAAAGGTCGTGTACGAGTCTACATGTAAATCAGGTGTAGTGCGCCAAAGATGAATCCGTTTTAATCCAAATTATATCATCCAAATTACAGAGTGTATTAAAAACTTTGATAATATTCAAGACTTTCGAGTCGGAGCATGATCTACATCAGTAAATTCCTCACTGGAATCTGCACTTTGTGTAAACTGTGTCTGTGTATAAATTACTACGCAGCAAAAAATGAAACATGAGTTGATTTGCCAGAATGCCAGTGCTGTTCTTTGAAAGCATTATTCGCCCTAGTGAGGTTAGCTCAAACACTGGGAATGCCAATCACATAGCATACCGTGCTTTCTCTTTCCTAAACAGTTATATCTTTATTCTGTTGCCCTTGTTTGACTTCTTAACAGAAGACTGGTGTATGTTGTACAATCATATCCAATTTCTGGTTTTATGGATGTATGAAAGGGAAGGTAATGAGGGCTCTGTTTTCAGGCTAGTGCCTAAAGCAGCTAAAGCACCTTTAAACCGAATGACAGGGCAATGCATTCATTTCCCTCACCGAGGTCAAGGATTTGCTTTGCCGTAGTCAGTCTTTTGTGACCCGAGCGGTCTTTCGTAAATCCAGTTTCTACTGTGCTGAATGATTAAAATCCATAACAATATGGCATTTGTGACTTTATATCACCAAAAAAATGTAAAGCATTCTTAAACAAATCCAAACAGAAGTCCATTTTACATACAGAAAGAGCCTTTTATTATTATAACGTAGGATTTCGGACACTTTTCAAAGTGAGAACTCCAACCCGGGTGCCTTAGTGTTGGACGTGCAGGATGTCTGCCTAGCAGTGCCAACGAATGTGGACATTTCGAGCTTATTTTAGCACTATCAGATGGATGTTTTGCAAGTGTTGATACTGTGATATTTGGTGATATGTTCAGATAAGATAATCAAGAGAAGGCCAGGGGAATTTTTTTGATGATGATGATGATGATGATGATGATGATGATGATGGTGACAATGATGACGATTCAGCTGTTTGTAACTTTGGTGTTTTGTCTTTTCTGCGTTCGATTTTGTACACGCATGATTATGGTAGGGCCATGCTGATCCTCTTTCCTTAATGTAACGAGTGTCGTGCTGCACAGAGAGAGAGAGAGAGAGAGGAACTTGCCTAAAGGTTTGACTCATGCTTGATTTTGATAAGCACAACCGGTTTCTTCTCTTATCTATGTTTGACCCTAAATATTTTTTCCTCTTCGTTACTGAAAATTGCGTCGGCTGAACGGTAACAGATCGAGTTCTTTCCCTTATTTCCGACGTTTGTTAAATCGTCCAGATTACTGTAGATTTAATATATTTGTGCCATCAGTATATATATATATACAAGTAGGTCGGTACTAACCATGGATAAGCAATGTTTCACATTTTACCAGGACAAAGAAAAGAAGAAGAAGATTATTCAAGTGGCCAAGACTCCAGCTGCCGATCTGCATGGTTTTTATAAAACATTTTTTTTCACTGGCGAGGATGTTGAATCCTCTCTGAAAGCATACAGTGTTGATACAGTGTCGAAATGTAACCAAATCCCATATCTGACCTGGAACATTCCTAAAGGCCTCATCAGTCTCGCTGGTTGATCCCTCACGCTGGTCTGAACCAGTGCTTATTTATTCTTCACCTCCAGTCTAACAGGGTTTGTTGGTGTCTACTTTACATAACAAGCTTGTGCTTTTTTCCCTGATTTATAGCTAACATAATCAAGCACTTTGTTTTTGTAAGTGATATCTCAGTAGCTGTTGCTCTGTTGCTCGGACCTCTGGTGCTGTCCATTTGGGAGACGTTGGGGTCTTACTTTTTTTTTTTTTTTTTAGGTCATTGTATCTGGAATGTAATAAGCAGCATCTGTTGAAGCAGTGTTCGCTTTTTCCATACTGATACATGTGCTGTAGCTCAGTGCTTAAGACACTGGACTACTGATTGGAAGGTCAAGAGTTCAAATCCCAGCACCACAAGGCTGCCACTGTTGGGCCCTTGAGCAAGGCCCTTAACCTTAACCTTAAGCTCAGTTTAAAATGAGAGAAATGTAAGTCAGTTTGGATGAGGGTGTCTGCCAAATGCCATAAATGTAAATGTAATGTAACTGATACCATCTCAAAGTGGAACACACAGCTAAATCATAATTACAAGGGGGGCAGTGGGGCCAAATCGGGTCCTGTGTGTATAAAGCATGTCAGGTACAGCTAGTGATTTAGGGTCAACACTCCTCAACCTTTATACCTTCATAGGGTAATATCCACCCCACGTGCACAAATGTGTCTGGCAGCAGGAGCGGTGGTATAAAATCAGACCTATCATTTGTCTTGATTGACCTTATAGAAGTGTATTATATATATCAGCATTCCTGTTCCAACGATAACATTTAAGCCAGACGTTTCTGTAAATCGTGTGGCCCTTGATGTTTTTAGAAGAAATGGCTCCTCCTGGGGTTCGGTTATATGCAGTGTTTTCTGACTTGATCACTACAGTTCACCATATTGTATAAATCACTATGCAAGTAAAACTGATTTGCAGTCATCCATCCATTTCTATGATCCATTAGCAACTGAACCAGTGGCGCTTTTCTATTCTGCCCATATTTTAATGTTAAGACTTTTCGAGGAGGAAAATCGAAGATTTTACAGTTGAAAACTCAAAGAATGAACACAGAACTCCAATCAGGAAAGGGTGCTAGTTTTGATCCGATTTGAACTAAGTACTAAGGCGTGCTTTATTCGTTTTTACTCTTCATTCTGCTAGTAACTTCCGAATTCATCTTGAAGCAGTTTAGCCGATTACCTGATCCGAGTTTTAAGTGTCTGTCTATTCTGAAATGCTCAACTACAAGAGTAACGCATTGTATATAGGCATTTATTTAACATGTATACCCTCTGCCTTTTTATTTGTTATACTATACTGCCCCCTCTTTACTACATTTAAACAAGCACCACATCAGTCCCACACCTCTGTATGTCTGGTAATCTGTGTAGGTCAAACCAAATTCAGCATTAATGGCTAGAGATTTTGTTTTCTTGTTTTATGATTTGGAAATAGGAAAGTTTAAATTAAGTCGGCTGTAACCTAGTCTTGAAACGTTTTAATTATTAATTAATTGTATTTTACTGTACTGAATGAGCATAAATATCATAAATGAAACTGATGGAAAACTGATTGTGGGTTTGTTGATTGTGTAGCAGGGTGAGACTTAACAGAAGAGAAGAAAACAACGAGAAGCTTGAATGGTAAAGATTTTTTTTTTATTTTATTGGAGGTTATATGTAAAGCAAAGAAAAGAAACGGGACCACTGCTGACTACAAGACGCTTTTAAAACATACGGATGATGTAACAGGTCGTACTGTTCAAGAAAACATTTCTATTTGTCAATGGCATGGGCTTCCTACTAGTCTGATAAAAGTATTGATTAATTAGGTATTTCTGACTTGCTGTTAATATACTAGCGATCAGTATTCTGCCGTCATATGATAACCTTTTGGCCCTGTGCTTTTTCACACCTGTGTAAACGTGTACCTCGCAATATCCCTTTAATTCGCATTCCACAAACGTTTAATTAGAAAATGAATCTATACAAAGGACAATGTACATAAATGTAAAATAATTCAACAATTACTTATGAACTGATTTTAGTGTTAGCGCCCCAGACTAGAAGATTAGCAGCGTTCTTTATTAGCTCATTCATTTGTACACCAGGACTAATAAAACCAGATGTTCAGGTGTTGGCCAACTCTGATGATGTGTGTTTTGTGTTAATAATAGTACTAATCCTGTCAGGAAGTGATGCTCCAGTGTATTGAAATTACTATTTCATATAATCCTATGTTTTTACTTGGATTAAGGTATGATTATTTTAGATTCAGAGTGTCTCATGGTTCCAACATGCTCTTCAAACTAGTCACACAGATTTGGACCTAAGCACTCTACAGCCATCTGTACTGGATTACAGTATGTTTTGTTTGGAAAAGGCAACTTCAGAGTCTGGCCAACAACTGATGATCTGCTTTCATGCTAAATAAAATTCATCCAGGTGTGCAACAAATCGACACTGATGTTGGTGGAGGTGACTATTCTTTTTCTCTAAGTACGGTAGTTAATCAAGAATTAGCGATGGATTCCTCTCATCAGTGCAGCTTAGTCTACTGTCATTTACAATTCAGGAAAAATATATGAGCAGACGAGAAAAAAAAAAAAAAAAGAAATCACAATATGTAACAAATTCAGAGCGTTGGCTTTTCAACAGAAGAAAATGAGTATTAGTTATAACAGATCCGTTAAAAAATCCCTGCTTACAATTGTGGAAATAACAAAATAAGGCTGGGTCCATGTCAGGCAGGGATTATCTGTAAAGGGGAGAAGACACATTATAAAATCAATTTGATACACATCCTGCATTGACTGATTCCACTTAACACCAGCCTGGCTATACAGGAGTGTATATACGGAGTTACTTAAAAATCTACGCTCACTGTCCATTTTAGTAGGAACACCTGTACAGTTGCACATTCATTCAGTTTGATCATTCAGATAATCAAATTACACAATCATGTGGCAGCAGTGCAATGCAATGCAAAAAAGAAAAGAAAAAAGCAGATACAGGTCAAGAGCTTCAGTTACTGTTCACATCAAACATCAGAAGTGAGAGAGATCAGAGGAGAATGACCATGCTGGTTTGAGCCGGTCATAGTAGCTCAAAAGCACTCTGTACGACCATGATGGGCAGAAAAGCATCTCAGAAAGCACAACACATCAAACATTGAGGCGGATGGGTTACAAGATCAGAAAACCAAATCAGCTTCAGCTCCTGTCTGACCTTCCAGATCAACATAGTGTTTCCAAACACAGAACGGTCTCTCATTCATTGTTTTTTTGTTTTTCACACCATTCTGTGCGCATACTCTAGAGACTTGTGTCTGTAATTCCCAGGAGATGAGCATTTTCTGAAATACTCAAGCCAGCATGTCAGCATATACTCGTCAGCACACTTTTTTCATTCTGATGTTTGGTGTGAACATGAACATGATGTGCTCCTGACCTGTATTTGCAAGCTTTTTTTTGTATTGCACTGCTGCCATGTGGTTGATTGATCAGAAACCTGTGTGAATGTGCAGTTGTACTGGTGTTCTTAATAAAGTGGGCGTTGAATGTTTATCTGCATAGGATAATGTATCTGAATTGGCCACCTTGTAGTAGAAGCAGGGGTACTATTCCACTTTTATGCATACAAATCATAATGAGATTGACAGTAATTGCAATCTAATGTGTTGCTGTGCAGTAACATCCATTCACTGTATATTTCTGTCTAACACTGATATTTTAAGCCATTCTGGAAAAAAAAAAACTAATAATATTTGCACACAGTTCCACCAAATGAGGCAAAACTAGTTTATGCTTTATGCTCCTATTCTGAACATAAAGCATAAACTGTTTTCTCCACTGTGATCTTCATATACCATGACCATCCAGCTCGAACCTTAAGGTCTTGAAATGTGCTTATCTATCTTTTGTCCTCTTAAGATCTACCAAGCTTGACTTACTTTTTGACATGCAGGTTTGCTGAGCTTTTGGCCTTTCCTGAATCAAACACCACTACACCACTCATGTCCTCTGAAGTGTGCTTCAGGGTGAGCTTGTGCACTGTCCCCATTTTCTCCAGGAGTACTTTGGGCCCAGGTTTTAGCGCCTCTCCATTCAAAGTCCACATGGGTGATTTCAGCAGAGGCACAGAGACCTCACACACGAAACATGCTTCCTCTGGGGCCGACACCTCCACGTCCTGCAGCTCCTGCACCATCTCGATCGGCTGGGCTAATGCAAGCACAAGCATGAGCGCAAAATTAATTCATTTTATTCATTCATTTATCTTCAATAGCCACTTATACTGGTCAGGTTTGCGGTAGATCCAGAGCCTCTCCTGGGGAATCCTATTAATCCGTTTCATCACATTTATTTCAAATCTGCCTACAGCATACAAAATGAGTCTGAACAGTGTTGTATATCGTGCTAAATACAGCCCAGTGCTGTCTTGTAGAACACAACCAATGTAATCAGCTGTCCGTTGTTGATGATGTTGCAGGGCATTTCAAATAGAGACGTTTTAGTGACCGAGTTCCTTATGAAGAACCCTTGGGATTCTGTAACCTGTTTAGTGTGTAGGGAGCAGGGATACAGCTTAGGGACACTTGCGATTGGAATGCAGCCTAAAACGTTGTAACATAACGGTCAGTTTCGGAATGTCTGTGTTCACTGACGGCGCCGCTGGTTTGCGTAATTTAACAAATTTTTAATCTGTGTTAAAAAATTTTGTGGTGTTAATTTTTTAATAGTGATTAATTCTTTAACGCATTAATGCGCTCGTTAACGCGTTAATTTGACAGCACTAGAAAAAACACTTTTGTACCCTTTGATTCTCATTTGACGCCAGAGTTCTCCTCTATGTGATGGCGCATTCTGACCTGAATCACTATAATTATGTAGTGCTCCAATTTTATGTAATAGTTTCACTACAGCAGAAGCAGTTGATAGGTTTGATTTTGATTACTAGTAAAAAAAAAAAAGTCACATTCAAACTTGCTATTTCTCCTCTCAACAATCTCAAGCTGGTGTAAAAACTGTGATCATGCCAACCCATGTGGCTTAATCAATCAATCATCAATCAATCAATCAATCAATCAATCAGTAGTAATTAATTAATGCTATTAATGATAAACATTATTAGTTAGTCAATTAATTAGTTAGATTGCTTATGTTTGTTTAATTTACAAATTTCCTTATACTTTTATCATGATTATTTAATTACGATTGATATGTTTTATCAGGGGCGCCTCCAGGGGGGAAAAGTTAGGACGATTGTAAGGGCCTGGCACTGACAGGGGGCCCTTTGAGGGCTATATATATATATATACAGTATATATAACTATAACAGCAACAACAACACACACACAATGATGAACAGAATTCCCCCTGCATTATTGTCTACTTGATAAAACTTGAAAAGGTGTTTAACTGCTTAGTACGTTTAGATTTGTGACATAATTCTGCTGATTTCAGCCCAAATTTAGGAAGCTGATAAGATCACTGTAACAGATCACTTTAATGAACAAAGTTGAAGAATACAATCGACTGGCATTATACACAATTTCTCTTCATAATTCATAAAAATCATGCGATGGACTGGCGATCTGTCCATGGTGTACCCTGCTTTTGCCCGATGACGCTGGGAATGGCTCCAGACCTCCCGTGACCCCGACTAGAGGGATAAAGCGGAAGATAATGAATGAATGAATGAATTCATAGAAATAATTCACACAGACCTTATTAACATGTTTTTTAACGCTCAGAGATTAGATGTACAAATATCACCTTGCTCTGGGTTTTTGTGTTTTTAAGATCCGACCTGGAACGCTTTTAGATCAGAACTGTGGAAAACCGACTCTGAACTTTCAGAGCTCTGAGTACAGAAGACTGCAGCATACCAGCAGTTAGATAAACAGAGAGTCTGGGCTCTAATTCTTACTACTGAAGTACTATAAAGTGTAAGCAGGCAGGTTAAACAGCGCAGAAACAACAGAAAAGAAAAGCTAGGAGTATAAAAAAAGACATGAAAAAATAAGAGAAAGGGTAAAAGTAGGCGAGGGGGGCAAGAGAGTTTTTGAGTTTTAAAAACCTCTTTATTAGGTTACAATCAACACCACATTCTATAAAAGTGGAGATAAATTTGACCCTAATAACTCCCAAGGCGTTTGTGTGAACAGTAACCTGGGGAAGATCGTGTGTAATATCATTAACTCAAGAGTTATAAACTTCCACACTGAACACAGTGTCTTGAGTAGAAGCCAGATTGCATTTTTCCCAAACTACTGCACAGCTGATCATATTTACCCGCGGCCGTGCGTGGTCCCCTCAGAGGCCCCCCCTACTGTTACCATGTATTTGATTAACATGTTACTTTCTGCAACTTGCGCTGATAGTTTTTTAAAAGCCATCCATACATATGATCTAGGGTTGCAACGGTATGAGATTTTGACGGTATGATAACCGTCTCAGAAAATATCGTGGTATCATGGTTATTGCGGTATCACGGTATTTCACACATATTATAAGTTACACTGACCCTTTAAGAAATGACAACAACAGGTTTTTTTAGTGCTGTCACGCGATTCATTTTTTAATCGCGTTAATCACGGTTTTAACGCACATTGTGATGTGTGTTGTACGTGCAGGTTGGCATCGTAGGACCATTAGAAATATTGATGCCGTTTATAACTGGTCTATTTTAAGGGAAACGACTGCTGAATGTTGCCTCATTATTCACTTGACTTTATTTGATAAAAGTGAAATATTAAAGATGATTGATGT
>JAOVVH010000058.1:23802160-23826154 GCA_028566435.1 Scorpiodoras heckelii | reverse complement strand
AGCCGTTTTAGTGACCGAGTTCCCTATGAAGAGCCCTTGGGATTCTGTACCCTGTGCAGTGTGTAGGGAGCAGGGATCCTTGCGATTGAAATGCAGCCTAAAACGAGTAACGTAACGGTCAATTATGTGTTCACTGATGGCGCTGCTGGTTTGCATAATTTTACTAATTTTTAATCTGCATTAATTTTTTTACTGCCGTTGATTTTTTAATAGCGATTAAATCTTTAACATGATAATGCGTTCGTTAATGCGTTAATTTGACAGCACAAGTTAAAACCCACGTGGACAAATTAAATTTACACAACAAAATAAACTGGGCTTCAGGAACTGTTTAGTATGCAGAAAGAAGAATGACAGTTGTTCTTAGTATTTAATTCCCACCATCCATTGGAGCACAAGCTAGGAGCGATCAGCTACATCCACACCACTGAGCTGAAAATGTGCCAACATTCTCTTAGTCTACAAACAGTAAGGGCAAAAGTGAGAAAACAAGAACTGTAAAACTGAGACTGTTGGCGATATAAATTATTCCTGGTGCCACCACTAGAAGTATTTCCCATTTTATCTCCACTTTAAGTTAAAGCAGCATCATCACTAACAAGTGTCTTTTTTCTGCAGGTGGAGCAGTGTGTCTACAGCATGCATTATGCACACACCAGCTTGCAACCGAGTTCTAGTTTTATAGCTGTATATTTTCTTTCCTTACCATAGACTTCCACAGAGCAGGAAGTGGTGGCACCGCCGGCATTGCACACGTATGCACCTGAATCTCCAAGGTCACATCTCATAATCTGCATGAAGCACTTCCTCCCCATGGAGTAGATACGATGATTCTTCCCTGGCTTAAGTTCTTCTCCATTCTAGGTCAAACAAGAATACCACTGAACCACAGGCTAACAAAATATTCCAGTCCTATCTATGACTGATCTTATCTATAAGAAAATGAAATGTAAGGTGCATAACCACATGTGGTTAAGTACAAACCCCATTTCCAGAAAAGTTGGGACAAAACAAAGTGCAACAAAAACTGAAATCTGTAATTTGTTCATTCACTTGAAGCTTTGTTTAACAGACAAAAGGACAAAGAAAAGATTTAAAGTGTTTTTAATGATGAACTTAATTCTGTTTGTTAAATATAAACAAATGTAGTAATTGCTGCCTGCTACACATTCAGAGAAAGTTGGGACAGGCATGTTTTCCACTGGGTCACACTTTTTACTCATTTGGGAATTGAAGATGCTACTTGTTGCAGTTTTGCACAAGTTTTTGCCCATTCTTCCTGTATACAAGACTTGAGCTGCTCAGCAATCTGTGGTCACTGTTGTCTGAGTCTCCTCTTTATGATGCGCTAAACATTTTCAATAAGCGATTGATCTGGACTGCAGGCAGGCAAGTCAAGCACACACACTCTATGTCTATGAAACCACACTGTTGTAACTCATGGAGAATGAGACCTGGCATTGTCCTGCTGAAATAGACATGGAGTTCCTGGGAAAAGATGTTGTCTTGATGGCAGCATATGTCTAATATACCAAAATACCAATATAAGCCTCCAAAACAATGGTAGCTTCACATATATGCAGATCTCCCATGCTGTGGACACTGATGCACCCACATGCCATCACAGATTGGAGGTTTTTGCACTTTTAAAACCGTTGGTAACAGTCTAGATGTTTTTTCATCTTTGTCACATAGAATCCAACATCAACTGTCTCAAAAACAAGCTGAAACATGGTCTTGTCTGACCTCAGAACACATTTCCACTGTCTTTCAGTCCATGACTTCAGGCCCAGAGAACTCGCTGGTGTTTCTGTGCAAAATTAATATATGGCTTCCTCTTTGCATAACAGTTTCAGGTTGCATTTCTTGATGCAGCAGCAGACTGTGTTAAGTGACAAGGATTTTCCAAAGTAATCCCGAGCCCATGTGGCTATGTCCATCATGGTAGCATGACAGTCTCTCAAACAGTACCGCCGGAGGGCTCGATGGTCACGTATGTTCAGCAGCGGTTTCTGCCCTTGGCCTTTATACAATGAGATTTTCCCTGACTCCCTGAATCTTTTCATGATATTATAAACTGTAGATGGTGAAGACTGAAATTCCTTGCAATCTTGCACTAAGAAACAGTTTCTTTGAATAGACTGACAATTCAGTCATGAAGCTTGGCACAAAGTAGTGAACCATGACCCATCCTTGCTTGCAAAGACTAAGCATTTGGCGGATGCTCGTTTTATATTCAGTCTTGATGACCTCATGTGTTACCAGGTAAACTGCTAATTGTGGAACCTTACAGAATCTTCCAGTCTTATTTTGCCTCTGTCCCAACTTTTTTCTGAGTGTGTTGCAGGCGTCACATTCTATTGTTTTTCATATTTACAAAATACAAATAGGTTTTTCAGTGAAAACACTTTATGTGTTTTCTTTGTACTTTTATCAGTTAAATAAAAGTTCAAGCAATTTAACAGATTATAGTTTTTGGTTTTTATTGCATTTTTAGTAAGTGTCCCAACTCTTTTGGAAATGGGGTTTGTAATATGTATTATATAGTTAATGTTTTTTATTAATAGCCATCAAATGCTAGTATAAGTAATAATGCTTACAAAGTCAGTTATTTGAATAAGAATGATTAATTGTGAAAGCCTTATTTCTGTAATTCTGCTGTCTTCTTACCTTTGTCCACTTTACTTTGACATTGTATTTGGACAGCTCACACTCCAGAGTGGCTCCTGTACCCTCTGGGAAAGTACTGTCGTCCAGCTTTTTCACAATGGACACTGGTATTTCTGAACAAATTGAATGGGAAATTGTTTTCAGTGGTACATCTTTCAGTCAGTGCATTGTAAAAGAAAAGCACATGAAGAAATGAAGTTTTATAAATTATTTTTCTTATGGTGTTGTACCAGTGACTTGAAATGAAATGCAATCTGCCAAGATATATGGATTGTATTCTGCCTATTTGGAAGACCTAGCCAGTTTTAGTATTGATGCACAGGTAATTGTTTAAAGAGTTCATCATTTTTTTGATCTAATATTAGAATGCGATACATCGCTTAGCCAGTATATTAGGTGCACATTTTCTCCTCATTAAATTCATCATAGAATTATATTCTATTGCCTTTTGTTACAATCTGTTAGCCGCTTCATACCGTATACATCACTGGACTGAAACCACGGATGGCCAGGTGTTTTTTTCTTTTTGTGTGGTAAACCATTTTCAGCATAGTAGTGACATTGATGCTTTAGTGGCATTATAATATGTCTTGGCTTTTTTGTACCAGGTCATTAACAGTAATGCAACATTACTGAATTTTTCTCAGAGACTGTCACAACATGAGAATATAATCAAGTACTTGTCAACGACATAATTCACCCAAACTAAAACAGGATTATGATATTCTGTGTTGTTGTTTTTACTGTTTCTGAATAATTTTTGTAGATAAAGTACTGTGGAAAAAGCATTTGCCCCCTTACCAATTTCTTCTATTATTTGATAATTTGTCACATTTAAATGCTTTAGATAGACATTGCGAGTAAACAGAAAATGCAGCTTTTTAATGCTTTTTCTATTTATTTAAGATAAAGATTTATTCAAAACTTATATCACCCATGTGAAAAAGTAATTGCCCCTCTAAACCTAATAACTGGTTGTGCCACCCTTGGAAGTAACAACTGTAGTCAGACATTTACGATAAATTGCGAAGAATCTTTTACAACACTGTGCATGATGCCTCTGTGGGTAGTACTGTCGCCCTCACAGCGAGAAGGCCCTGGGTATGATCACAGGTAGAACAGCCTGTGTCCCTCCCGTCTGGAGCCTGCATGTCCTCCCTGTGCTTGCATGGGTTTACTCCGGGTACTCCGGTTTCCCCCGCAGTCCAAAGACATGTAAGTTAGGTGAACTGGAGATACAAAATTGCCCATGAATGTGTCTGACACTGAACTTGTACTGATGAAATGTAACCTTGTTCCCGTCATGCATTTCCACAGATGCTGTTAAATAAACCAATAAATGTAAACAAACATCACTGTGGAGGAATTTTGCCCACTCTGTGTAGATTTTTATTAATCGGCTACATTGGAGGGTTTTTAGTCATGAACTGCCATTTTAAGGTCTTGCCACAGCATCGCAATGGGATTCAAGTCAGGACTTTGACTCGGCCACTCCAAAACCTTAATTTTGTTTCTTTTGAGCCATTCAGAGGTGGACTTGCTTGTGTGCATCAGATCATTGTCCTACTGCAGGGGTGTCCAATCTTATCCACAAAGGGCCGGTGTGGGTGAAGGTTTTCTTTCCAGTCAAGCAGGAGCCACACTTCATTCCACCTGTTTTTAATCAATGGATCTAATCAATGGATCTTGACTTTCAGTAGAGTGTGGCTTCTGCTTGTTTGAAAAGAAAAACTGCACCCACACTGGCCCTTCTCGTATAAGATTGAACACCACTGTCCTACTGCATAACCCAGCTGCGAGCTTTAGGTCACAGACTGATGGATGGACATTCACTCTCTAGGATTTTCTGACATCGAGCAGAATTCATGTTCCCATCATTTATGACAAGTGGTCCAGGTCCTGCAGAAGCAAAGCAGCCCCAGACCATCACACTACCACCACCATGTTTTAGTGTTGATATGGTGTTCTTATGGTAGAATATGGTGAGGACTCTTGTCTTCCAAAAAGTTTGCTCCCTTTGCTGCAGTGCATTTTCAATCTATTGTCATCATGACTGACAGCTCACAGACTCCAGCAAATGGAAGCGCGCTAAAGTGCTGCATAAAAATAAATGTGAGTCCCAAACTCTGCTTGCATTCTGCCTGTCTCCTGAGTCTTCCTCCAAATCCACACCACATCAAATGAGTTTTTGGGATAAAATGCAGTAACGTGCATTATAAACTCGCAGTTGAGAGTGTACAACAAAGGTGCATTAATCAGATCATGACATGTCTTTGCACAAAATGCCCTTTGCAGCAGGTATGAAATTTTGGCATTGAACAAGTTGAATAAGCAGACTGGACTTCCTATTTATGTACTGTTCTACATGTGCAGACATGCATGAGGCAAACAGATTGCATTAGGCTGACCTCCGTTGCTCTTTTCAAGTGCTTAAGGGCGACATATTGCTAATCCAGTCTGTAGCATAATGATGGACTGAATGTAACCATACTTAACTTGGCAATGATCAAGTATGCACAGGGATCCCTTTGTTGCAGTGGCATTTTCAATCTACTGTCATCCTCACTGACAGGTCACCGACTCCAACAAATAAGCCTTATTGAGTGACTTGGCATAGAAGCGATTACCTTACGTACTATGAATGTATGCTTGATAAATGCTTGAAAAGTTTCGGTAGCTGCACTCATGCCATTTGATCAGAGTCTTTTTATATGTGTAAGTCGACACGAAGGAAGAGCCTCGGTGAAAGCTGTTAATCCATTCCATTGTGCTGCCATGACCATTTGAAATTTAACCATCTTGCATCATGTTGACTTGCATCATGCTTCACCGTCCTACCCCATACTGCAGCTGACCTAATCACAACTGAATTCCACCCCTTATAAGTTAATTGCTGAGTTACGTCTTGTTAATGTTAGTAGGCAAATGAACTATAGAAGTAGAGTTTGATTTAAGTCAGCAGCACTGATTTCTTTCGTACAGTAGTATATAGTACATTTATAAAGAAAATTTATTTAGTACTGTAGTATAACATAATATAATGGAAAATAGTTACAGATTTGTAGTACTGCTGAATGTTGATGAATGAATCCACAGTATATTGTGAAACCGTTCTCCTGCTGCAGCTCTATACATAACTTCATATAAATCATGCGAATGTAAATTAATACAGCTGAGCATGTAAACCTTTCTGAAAGTTCTAAGATAAGACAATACTGTTGAAAACATTGGGTTATATCACCCCCATGTATGGACTTTTATTGTAATCAGTATGTTTACCTTTAACTGTAAGTCTGGCAGATGATCTTGCATTTTCAGTGGAGAACGTGTAGGTTCCCGTGTCCTCCAGTGACAGGTTGGCTATGGTCAGGCTGTGCACACAGCCTTTGGTGGTCATGCGCCAGTGGTTGTTGCTTTTGAGGCGGTTCCCGTCTTTCAGCCACATGCCTTCCACATCGCTGTGTGTCAGCTCCACCTCAAAGGTTGCAGTCTCACGCTCAAACGTTTGGATCTCACTCAGCTCTTTCTGTATTTTAACTTTCCGTGCTGCACGCATATAAAAAAATAAATAACAGCAGTATTAAGAAATCGCAGAAACGTTTGCATTGGTTGAGATATGTTTTCTTGAATGATAGAAATAGAGTTTTAGGAATAAACCATATTTATTATGTATAACTAGTCCATATGCTTGGATTCTTTGGCCAGCATTGTATTCGATCCCAAGTTCCAGGGTATGGCAACATATTTTTAAGTGTTCTGAAACAGACCAGCATTCCCCATGGAAAGAAACTGGTTTATTTTTAAGGGTTGGTGACACCACCCTAGATTTTGAAGGCCAGTGCATATATTTAGCTGCTATGAAAAGAGATCCAAATTCATATGAGGTGCCAATGACAGGCAAAGCCTTCCCTATCACATACTCATTTGTGACATTTCATGATATTTCCCTACCGTTTACTCATTTGTATAGGACCATAACTAAAAAAAAATACATTGCGTTTTTCAGTTAAACTTGTGTGTATGAGTTTAGCGAGGATTAGCTCTACACTGTATAGATTATTATTTATACAGTAAAAACTTACATAAATGGGAAAACCTACTGTATTGCTCCAAATCTAGCTGCTTGGTCTGTTGCTGTGTGATTATGATTCATACAGAGAATACATCCAAAAGAGTGGAGGACAAAATGATATGAATAATCCAGAATAATATGTTAAATGTTTGTTGGGGTCAATTTTAAAATCATAATGGAAGAAATAGTGGCTTACATTTGATCACAGCTTGATTTGGGGATGCTTCATGGACCTAGTGCTGTGTCTGAAATTGCTCTCTTACTCACTACTTACTTTATAGTCTGTTCTGTATAGGAGCATCACTAGAGAAACAGTAAGGGAGTCACTGGACAGAATTCAGACAACAGCAGAGAGTATGCGGAGTAGAAATACGGCACTCTGACTAGCTGTCACATAAACACTTACACATGGAAAAGTGTTAACTGAAACCACAAAAATACAGAAGTAACGAGTATTTCACTACTGCTTCACCAACAAGTTCCTGAACAAGTGTTACAAGTCTTAACTTTTATGAGGTTATGTGTTCTGGTATTCATCCTGGAAAGCTGAGAGAAATGCTATACCTTATGGTATTTTAGTGTACATTGGTTGTGCTGTTGAACAGATTTATGGTGCACAATGTGTAACAGTCTAGTGTACTATCCAATTAATATGATTTGTTCACTTTGAATTCAGACAATGATACAAAATACCAGAACCAAAATGGAACACAATTTGGTGAATAGGGAACAAATTCAAGCACCATGTTAGAAGTATTGACCTAAAAGTAGATTTTTCAAGCACTCTAGGCATTATAATTACTGCAAATCCAGTGATGGAACTTGTGAATGGACTTGAGCTCTATGTTAATATCTTTACAGCCAATTCAGAGGGATTAAAAGGCAACCACAAGTAGGAGTGCTGAAAAAATCGATTCTTTAAAGAATCGCAATTCCTGGTCCTGGCAATTCTGAATCGATTCAAAAATTGGGCATTTTAAAATGCGTTCAAGTTTTATTTTTTGCCGTTCCTACTCCCGATGCGAACTGCATATCGCATTAGGTGTCCACTCAGCCATGTAGAAGAAGGCCGTCTAGGCCACCGTAGATCAAGCTAGAGGAAGAGAGAGCTTGACACGAGCACAACTGTTTGCAAGGAGTGTAAAATGAAGTTGATGTACTTCGGAAATACGATAAATGCGCGGGCCCATTTGACTCGACGTCACCCGGAGCTTAAAGAAGTTGGAAAAAAATATATAAAATGATGCAAAAAGATTTGATACAGTAAGGAACCTAAAAGTATTGTTTTAAGTAAATGTTTTATTTGTTTATGTTGTCGTTTCATCTTTTCATCTTGTCAATCACATATTTTAAACAAAATGTATAGACCATTTTAATAGAAAAATCATTCCTGAATCGAAAATCGATTCTGGATCGAATCGTGACCCCAAAAATCGGAATCAAATCGATTCGCCAGACACTGAGAGATCCGCATCCCTAGCCACAAGACAACCTTTCTCCAGCCCTCGATCCAGTTCTCATTTGACCTGCTTAATTGAATTATCATTGGCCTCTGATCTTATGTAATTACAGAAGAGTGCTCCCTGTAAATCGTCTGTTGCTCAGCTGTTTCCAACTGTCGAGCCATGGAACAAGCGTCACTGATGTGGTTCTCATGTTACTCTTACTCAGTTAATTGAACTGACATAAAGAAAACAACAGCACCAAGGGCTCCGCGTCAGAGCGGTGTCACTAGCAACCACAGAAAACAAAAAACAACAAGGCATGGTGAGAAATAGACAGCACCATGTGCAGACTCACGTTCCACGCTGAGCCCTGCTTGTGTACGGTCATGAAGAGTTTCACAGCTGTAAGTCCCACGATCAGAAAGGGCCACTTTGTGGATTGTGAGCATACGTTTTTGTCCACTTTGCTTCAGGGTGAATTTAGGCCCAGGGTGTATGACCACACCTTGTCTCATCCACTGCACTTCTCCACCTTCCAGGCTCAGCTCCACCTCGAAAGTCACTTCCCCAAACTCCTCCGCCACAGCTGACTCCATTTTCTTTGTAAACAGCACCTGTTTCTCTGTACACAGTCAGACTTTAATTGGTCATCGCTGTCTAGAGATGTTTTGAAAATAGACTTTAACATAAAGGTAGGCTATAGTACAAAAAAATTCTGCTGTAGTGCAACTCTTGTGTCCCTACTGATATGCACAAGAGAATGGCCAGTTGCCTCTGTCAGTTACCAGTGGAATTCTAACTGGAGAAGCTGCTAAGTGCAAACCATTATAGGCACCTTTTCAACAACCGTGTCTGAAGGGGTCATTATTTATTGCAAATATGTTGCATGGCAGTAAAGACCTGCTGAAATTCTCAAAGAATGTATCTAATGTCTCAGTTTCACACCTTTTATAATTGTAATGAAAAAATACGACCTGTGCCTTACAGCAAAGACAACTGAAAAACATTTTGAAAGAAACCTTTGTGACTTGTCAGAAGTGATTTAAACTAATAACTAGTTAAAACAGGCTGCGCTTAGAAATAACAAATTTTAAGAAATGTAATTAATTAGCAATGAATAATCTCTTACCTTGAACCCGTAGGGTAGCTTTGGATGTCACTCCCTCAGCTTCTGCTGTTAGCTTGCAGCTGTCTGATACTTGGCAGTTTCTGATATACAGCATGTGGCACAGTCCATTACTTGAGATATTAAACCTCTCATTTGATGTGATGGGCCAGCCGTTCATACACCATACCAACTTCGCATCTTCTGGGGACACTACACACTTAAATGTCGCATCTTCTCCTTCCATTACAGTCAGGTTGTGCAGCTCAGCAATAAACTCCACAACACGAGGGGCTTAAAATAACCAGAGAAGTTAGTGTACGAGAACAGTTAAGATAAACTTTATTGATCCTGAAGGAACTTTGTGCCAACTTGCCTAAGACCATACAAATAACAGTGATAACAACAAGATATCTGGTAAAAAGAAATTTATGTATAAACCTATAATGGGTAATAAAACCAGAAATATTCTTTATAACTGTAATTTTTGAAAACGACAGATTCAACAGTAGGTCATGTGTTTAGGTTTTAGAGAAGCCCTCCATGTAGAAAGGAGAGTTTGCCACTAGAATAAACAGTTTCCTCTTGTGATCAGTAATGATGAATACTGAATGGATGAATGGGTAATTTGTAGTGCTGCCATTAATCATTTTAGAATTAATTGCGATAAAAAAAATTAACTGTGCTAAAAAAATTAACGCAGATTAAAAATTAGTTAAATTACGCAGACCAGCGGCACCGCAGTGAACGTAATTGACCTTATGTTACTCGTTTTAGGCTGCATTTCAATCGCAAGTGTCTCTAATCTGTATCCCTGCTCCCTACACACTGCACAGGGTACAGAATCCCAAGCGCACTTTATAGGGAACTCGGTCACTAAAACGGCTCTATTTGAAACGCCCTTCAACATCATCAACAGCAGACAGCTGATTGGTTGTGTTCTACAAGACAGCACTCGGCTGTATTTAACATCATAAAAAACGCTGTTCAGACTCATTTTATATGCTGTAGGCACTTTTGAAATAAATGTGATGAAAGGTCTATGAACTGTGGGTCATGTATTTTAACTTTTTAATGCATGTTTTGGTTGAAATGTAACTTTACTCTTTGGTTGCAACGTGCCACATTACTCTAACTGGCGAATCGATGCCTTTAATTAAACCCCAACTCTAATCAGTATATCAGATGCATGAAAAATAAAACTATTTTTTATTTTAAAAAATGATGACATCAATCATCTTTAATATTTCACTTTTATCAAATAAAGTCATGTGAATAATGAGGCAACATTCAAAAGTCGTTTCTCTTAAAATAGACCAGTGATAAACGGCAACAACATTTTCAATGGTCCTACGATGCCGACCTGCACATACAACACAAATCACAATGTGTGTTAAAACCGCGATTAAAACGTGATTAAAAAAATTTAGCGCGTGATTAATGCAATTAAAAAAATTTTATCGCGTGACAGCACTAGTTATTTGGTTTAATTAGATTATGTAAGCCTAATTCAGTTCCAGATCCAGTTTAAACTAGAATTATTGAGCTGAGCTTTATCTGTGGTGTTCTGAACATGAAAAAAACAGGTTCTTCAGTGAAATACTTACTTTTCACTACTACCGTTGCAGATGTTTTCTCATCCTTTGATTCACATGTATATTCTCCTGCATCATCGTCTGTTAAGTTGTGTATTGTGAGGCTCCTTCCTTGCCCATCTGCCCGTATTATAAAATGTTGGTTTGGTGATATTTCTTGGTTGTCTTTTAGCCACTGGACATCTCCTTTGGATGTTTGGAGTTCACATCTCAACACAGCATCAGTACCCTTGAGCCCTACTACATTTTGCAATGGCTTGGAAAATTTCACCTTCATATCTAAAAGAAAAATAATATAATTTGATGATAATTTTTAATAATCGTTATCTCCTATCAGAATAATTGTGTTATCTGAGAACTTGAGTGACAAGGTAGCACAAAAATGTCTCGATTTACCTTTGACTTGGACACTGAAATGAGCTTTGTCTGTGCCCACATCACACTCATATTCTCCAGCATCGGATTTTTTCAGATGGTTGATAGTGAGGTAGTGAGCACGTTCATCACTGGTGGCATTAAAACGATGATCACTGATTGTTTCGCCTCCTTTGCTCCATTGCACGGAACCATTGTCTCTGTTAACCACAGCACACAGTGTCACGCTTTCTTCTTCATAGGCAGCAATGTTTATCTCTTCTTTTTTGATGAACTTGAATGGTGGCTCTGTCAATTGGAGAGTAATATTTGGAGATTAGCATTGCCTTATGCTGTGTTCTTTCTGAAGTTTAAACATTTATTGACCTTATATTCTCATGATCATATTAATAGAAGTCATGCTTAGTTTGCCTTGAACTGTGACTGTGATTTTCATTTTGTCATGAACGGCATCACATATGTATTCTCCTGAGTCAGACAACTGAAGGTTTGAGAGCACAAGTTTTCTCATCGTGCCTCTCGTCTCAATATGAGTCCGTGTATCCTCCTGTAGTACTCTCCCATTACAGAGCCACTGAACAGTGGCATTCTCTCGAGACACCTCACATTCAAGTATCAGCTCGTTTCCGGCAACCAGTGAGTAGAGTTCTGGGGTCCTAGAGTTCCCTAGGATAGACACTGGTGCCTCTAAATAGAAAACAAAACAAGGCTTAAGTTTATTATACCTGAAGAGTTGAAGTATTTTTTCTTTCACAAACAGTAGCCTGTGGCTGAAATTTGTAATGTACCTTGCACTGTGACATTAAAGACAATTTTATCATCCTTCGCTTTACATATGTATTCACCAGTATCCCCGGTCTCTGCATTAATGATGATCAGAGATCTGAATACCCCTTCTTCTTCAGATGTGATGTGATCATTAGCTACAATCCTGTTATTGTCTTTGTACCAGCAGACCGCACCATTTGCTCGAGAAAGTTCACACTTGAGCACAATGGCATCTGACACTACAAAATGCCTTTCTGTCATTATATCACTTTTTCGTAGAAATGTGAGTGGTGGATCTGCAAAGAAAAGTAAAACAAATTATCGGGATGTGGTCGTTAATAAAGCTAGTCTGCTGTTGTTAATTTTGAGAAGAAACGTACCATGTATTTTCAAACTGAAATCCATTACGTCATCTTTGGCATCACATAAGTATTGGCCTGCGTCTTCAAGCCGTGACGAATGAATTGTTAACTGTCGAATACTGCCTTCCTCAGTTATGGTTATGTTAATGTTTTCCTCAACATCTTCTCTATTTTTCTTCCAGCTGACTTCTGCATTTGGTCTAGACACCTCACACTCAAGCACTACAGTTTCTCCGGCAAATTTTTCAACTTCGTAGGCCATCTTCCTTGGCCGAATAAATCGCACAGGAGGTTCTGCACAAACAGAAGGTTCAGTTGTATAACAGTTGGAATGTAAAAGAGAGAAGCAAACAAAATTTGCTCTGTAACATCGGGCTACACTATATGGCAAAAATGCGGTGTAAACCTGACCATCGCACTCATATGTGCTTGTTGAACATCCCATTCCAGATTTATTCCCGAGTTTGCTGTTATAATAACCTCCACACTTCTGTGAAGGCTCTCCCCTAGATTTTGGAACATGGCTGTGGGGATTTGCCAGGTCAGCCACAAGAGCCTTAGTGAGGTGAGGCACTGCTGACAGGCGAGGAGAGATGGAGTGCAGTCAGCATTCCAGTTCATCCCAGAGGTCTTCAGTGGGGTTGAGGTCAGGCTACTGAGCAGGCCACTTGACTGATCCCACTCCAGCCTTAGATATCCATGAACGTACGGGGCATTTGCATTCTGAAACATTTGCACTAGGCCCTTTAGTTCCAGTCAAGGGAAATTATAATGCAACAGAATACAAAGGCATCCTGTACAATTACAATTACAAAGGCATCCTGAACAATCTGTGGAAGAGCCACATATGGGTGGGATGGTCAGGTATGTGCAAACATTTAGCCATATAGTGTACGCTTTCTTTCTGTCTCTCCAGTTGACAGTATTGAAGTATATAATAGAGCACCTGCAATGTTCACGAAGAATGTCACAGAGTCATCAACTGTGTCGCACACATATTCTGCAGAATCACTGACTGTCGTCTCTGGTATAATGAGTCTTCTGTAAACACCATCCACTTCAAGAATAAGGTTGTTGTTCTCTTCTACCTCGAGGCCATTTCGATACCAGCGCACAGATGCGTTGGCTCTGGAAATTTCACAACTCAGCACCATCCTCTCTGACATTTGTTGGCAGAGTTCCATTTGGGATTGGCTTGGGGAAACTATGCGTACTGGAGGTTCTGTAGGAACACACGTAAGGAGGTCAGTGCCTGATGAAATAGGAATGTTTAGATGGAACAGATCTGTAACAGGTCTAAAGAAGGTCGGGATGTAACAGAATACAAGCAATGGTGTTACATATTCAAAGTACACAATGCTAGTAGAACTATCTTTGATGCATTTTTAAAAGGCAGTGTTGTGAATAGTGATTTAATGCCTTAACATTTCTTTGTGGATGTGGAACATTGTTTAGGATAAAAACAAAAAACAGAATGACAAAACAGCACAGTTGGTTACCGTGTGCCATTTCAGAACGTATTCAGAAAAAGTTAAATTTGGGACAACTGAGGATAGTATCAAGAATCACAGATAAATTGCAGCTATCGTGATGGTTTTAAAGGGGCTGATTTAATATCTGTTTCTAAAATGTGGTGCCTACAGCTTTAAGATCAAGAAAAATAAATATTGTTGTGTCTCGTAATGTGTTTGCCTGTGTTTGTCCTTTGGGAATTTGGAATATCACTTTACTGGCAAGGACATAGCCCGAGTTAGAGCTAGAGATGGAAAGGTATGAACTAGATATAGTCTGCCTTACGTCCATACTAAATATGGGCTTCAATCCCATTGGGTGTGCCCAAGCCAGGTCTGGAGATGGTCACTGGCGCCAGGCTGAGGACTTTGCAGTTGGAGTTTCTTCTGTTCAATAACAGAGTTGCTTCAATGGCGTTTACCTGGTAAACCTAGGAGACCTTTCTGGTGTCCTTAGGAGTTTCTGGCAAAGATTATGGTGCTAATCAGAAGGACTTCCTTGTAGAGTTGTCAGTGATGTTAATTTAAGCCCAGCATTTAAGTCCACAAATATAGAGGCAGTTGCAAGAAGCTGTGGCTGGAACACTGTCAGTGTCTGTCATTGAGGTAACCCTAACAAATGCTGGTTGATAAGGGTAAAGAAGGAAGTTTCAGATTTGGAAGGCGGTTGAGAGCCAGAAGGTCTGGAACAAAAGCAGTTCCAAAAGCAGAAGCTCAGACATGGGAGTAGTTTGTTGGGCATTTAAAAAAAGATATTTGGTTGGCATTAAAGTTCTTCTGCCAAATTGTTCAGTACATCTGCAGGGGGACATGAGTTCATCTGCATGTGCTGCTGAGTACAGAAGTGATTTGATTTTTATTGTTGGAGGGATGGTGGGGCATTGTGTGATGGTTGACCATTGTTTAAAAAACGGTTACCAGAGGATATGTTTCTATTATTGTGGAATCGCCCTCTTCAGCCTCCCCTGAAACGATGATGCTGTAGATAACAAGAGGAGACTTCATCTCATAGTTGAACCTCGGCTTCAGGAGGAACAACGCGGGTTTCATTCAAGCCATGGAACATTAGCTCAGCTTTTTACTTTTTCACAGCTTTGACATTATGTGCCTTTCATAATCATGAGTGATGGAAAAAGTGAGAGTAAGTGACAAATCAATCGGGTCAGCGGCAACAGAGTTACAGTAATTGACCTGGTCTGTGAAGATAAAGCAGTTTCTGAGTTTTCCTACAAAGCTGCCTGCTTCAGACAATGTAGACCACTGGCATTATAGGCAGTCCAAATGAGGTTCCTCCACTGGGTTGTTGAGCTTACTCTCAATGATAGCTTTAGGAACTCAAAATAGCCCCAACATCGATCCCTCAACCATGTAAAGTGGAAGGTGAATGAATGAACCTGGTATGTGTATATGTTTTTCTTCTTGTAATTCAGGCATTGGCATAGTTAACTTTCACAAGTGCACTTTTTACCCTTTCATTTGGATTTTACATACCTTTTATGTTTAAATGGAAGAATTTGGAGTCATCAGCAGTGTCACAGACATACTCTCCTGAGTCCTCAACTCTGCTGTGAAGAATCTTCAGTCTCCTGTATGGACCTTCTGTTTTCAATTTCATGTTTTCGCTTTCTTGAAGTTTCTGTCCATCCTTGAACCAAGTCACTTTTCCATTTGGACGTGAAAGTTCACAGCTGAGTACTATTTCCTCTGGAACATGGCGATCAAGGTAAACATCTTCCTTGGGATAGACAATCATTATGGGAGGCTCTGTTGAACAAAAAAACATTCTGAAACTGACAGTAGGAGTTACAAGGCAACAAATTCTTGTTTTGATAAATCATCTGAAAGATGAAGGATGATCGTAGAAACAACTTTTAGTTTTGTTTCATCAAATATTTGTCTACCAAATTAAGCAGCAGATCATTTAAATAAACAACGTCTTGAACAGTGCACCATGTACGTAAGTCTTTCCTCATTACATTCATTTTTCCCCCCAGAATACTACACACAATACCGCGTAATGACAAATTGAAAAAAAGTCTGCACACATCTGTCTATAAAAGGTCCCATAGTTGACAGTACATGTCAGAGCACAAACCAAGCCATGAAGTCCACGGAATTGTCTGTAGACCTCCGAGACAACATTGTATAGAGGTGCAGATCTGGGGAAGGGTACAGAAACATTTCTGAAGCATTGAAGGTCCCAATGAGCACAGTGACCTCCATCGTCCATGGAAGAAGTTTGGAACCTCCAGGACACTTCCTAGAGCTGACTGCCTGGCCATTCTGAGCAGTCGGGGTAGAAAGGCCTTAGTCAGGGAGGTGACCAAAAACCAGAGGGTCACTCAGACAGAGCTTCTCCATTGCTCTATGGGGAGAGGAGAACCTTTCAGAAGGACAACCATTTCTGCAGCACTCTACCAATCAGGTCTGTATGGTAGAGTGACCAGACGGAAGCCACTCCTCAGTAAAAGGCACGTGCCAGCCTGCCTGCAGTTTGCCAAAAGGCACCTGAAGGACTCTCACACCATGAGAAACAAAATTCTCTGGTCTGATGATACAAAGATTGATATCTTTGGCCTGAATGCCAAGCATCATGTCTGGAGAAAACCAGACACCGCTCATCACCTGGCCAACACCATCCCTACAGTGAAGCATGGTGGTGGCAGCATCATGCTATGGGGATGTTTTGCGGCAGCAGGAACTGGGTCACGGGACAGATGAATGCAGCAATGTACAGAGACATCCTTGATGATAACCTGCTCTAGAGTGCTCTGGGCCTCAGACTGGGGCAAAGGTTCATCTTCCAACAGGACTACGACCTTAAGCACAAAGCCAAGGTAACAAAGGAGTGGCTTTGGGACAAGTTTGTGAATGTTCTTGAGTGGCCCAGCCAGAGCCCAGACTTGAACCTGACTAAACATCTCTGGAGAGATCTGAAAATGGTTGTGCACCGACACTCACCATCCAACCTGATGGACCTTGAGAGGTTCTGCAAAGAAGAATGGTAGAAACTGCACAAAAATAGGTGTGCCAAGCTTGTAGCATCATAGTCAAAAAGACCTGAGGCTGTAATTGCTGCCAAAGGTGCTTCAACAGAGTACTGAGCAAAGGCTGTGAATGCTTATGTACATGTATTTTTTTGTTGTTTTTTATTTTTAATAAATTTGCTAAATTTTAAAACTTTCTTCACTTTGTCATTATGGGGTACTGCGTGTAGAAGTTTGAGGGAAAAAATGAATTTAATCCATTTTGGAATAAGGCTGTAACATAACAAAATGTGGAAAAAGTCAACCAATGTGAATCTGTTCATATACTGTTTAATACAATGAGAAGCATTTTCTGCTGTGTTAAAGGTGATATGCTTACCTCGCACATTAACCTTGAATGTTAAGGCATTGCTTCCTGCACGACATGTGTATGCCCCAGTGTCCGACAATCGAACAGATTGAATAATCAGTTTTCTCATTGTGTGTTCTGTCTCTATTGTGACTTCGTTATTGGTCTGTAATTCAACTCCATCTTTGTACCATTGCGTAGTGGCATCAGATCTGGACACCTCACAACAAAGGAAGAGCTTGTCTTGTTCCACTGCATTTCTGTGGAGCTCTTCCTCTGGGATGTAGACAAATGTCACAGGTGGTGCTGCAGAAGAATAAGAGTGACACAAGTTGACTTCTGGAGTCCTTTTTCTATATATATTTTAATTATTTTTATATCAGGCATGCATTATCATCAAGTTCTGCTGATGGTCTCCACTCTTAACAGGCAAACTAGATAGAAAGAAAGAGCATTAAATAAAGCTTTATGAGGATGAATGCAGTTGAGCAATGTAATGGACATGCTTTCCCCCTTGCATGACCCCTTTGTAAACAGAAAGCACCAAGAAGATGGGTAGTTTGCAACTACAGCTGGCAAACATGGCAGAAAGGTTGCAAATGACTCTATGCATCTGTTTTAGGAAATGATTATCTAGCATATACAGAAGCAGCAGAATGGATCCATTGCTTTCAACCAGTGAAAAGTCGGACAGTACGCAGTGATGTATATGTTAGTTATATGGCAGTGGTTCAGATAAACATCACCTTTAATGTCCACATAAAACTCGCTGATATCATCAGCTGTATTACAACTGTAAACCCCAGAGTGGGAAAACGTTGCTGATAGGATAACCAATGTCCTCATGCTGTGCTCTGATTGGAAGAAAACTCCAGATTGAGGGAAGAGCTGAGTCCCATCCTTGTACCATTGGACCAGGGCAGTGGGCTCAGATATCTCGCACTGGAGAATGATAGGTGAGCCTGCTTCAAATGACTTGGTCTTCTCAGTCTCAGGGACAGCTGTGAACTTCACTGGTGAAGCTAGGAGTGTTTTCATTCATTCAAAGAAATGGGATTACTATATTTGTACATAGATTTACTCTGCCAGTGTTATATTATGTGGCAGTTCACTAATGGATGAGGGGTGATGACAGCAAAAAAGATTTGCATATGAATGGTACTTTGTAGTGTCCATTTGTTATTATGAAAGGGTCTTTTTTGTTACGTGTTGTTTCTGAAATACATGGCTCATTTACCCAGTAATTAGAATGAACAGTAAAGAAGTGAAAGGTATTCTGATGAGAACCCCTTAAATGGTTTGGGTTTAAAAAAATAAAGGTGTAATTTTATTTGATCTGCATTTTAACATAAGGTGGTCAGATTTTGGTTATATACATTTACATGTTAAAGGTTTATATAAGGACTTAAGCATTTAGTGGATGAAGCGTTACTTGACATGTTAGTGGTTTTGAGAAAGTATGTGGACTCAAAATCACCTGCAACATCCACCTTGAATGCTATACGATCATCGGCAGCTTCACAGCTGTACGTGCCCGAATGCTTGGGCTCAGCTGATTGGATGATCAGTGCCCTCACGGTGCCCTCTGATTTGATGTCAGTTCCAGTCTCTTGAAGGAGTGGCACTCCATCTTTGAACCAGGAAACTTGGGCAGCTGACTCAGAGATTTCACACTGAAGTATAATGGGGCAGCCTGCTTCAGTGAACTTGTTTCTTGCCACCTCTGGAAGGGCTGAGAACCTTATAGGAGTAGCTATGGAAATTTTTAAGATTTTAATCAAAAAAAAAAAGCATGCCTGCTGAATCAGAAGTATACAAATGGAAACAGTGGTTACTGTACAATTTTCAATTGGATTATCCAGAGCACCAGTCATGTTAAACAGAGCATATTTCCTTTTGTTTTTAAATAAAGAAGTCATTTCATTGTTGTAGGGTAAGTTTTAGGGGCTACAGGTGGAGGTTGTAGACAGGCCCGGTATCAAGTAGTAGTTGTCGAGAGCGTTGGAAATCGAGGAATTGATCATCTTTTGCAAGGCAAGTGTTGCATGCCATCTTTAAAAATCAATTATTCACTCCGTTCTTTCACTTTTGTGCTGCTGTAATAAGTGAATCTCCCCTGCAGGAATCAGTAACGTCTTGGCAGGACGTTCTACAATGGAAAGAATACAGCCATATTTATCTCTAATCACTGTTTAAGTTTGATCGGATCATTTTATTGCCAGATTTAATTATGTTTTAAGTAATTGTCTTGAAGATGAGCGTGGTCTTAGAGTCTTAGAGTTCCTGCTCGCTATCCCAACTATCACCTCCCTTGACACCGGGTCTGGTAGGAGGGCAAGTCAATTTTATTATGGAATATAATTGCAAATTAGTGACTGGATTTTATCTATAGCTAATGTGTAGTTAATTTCTTTGAATTTTTAAGGCTGCTGGAATATCACCTTGACGGTCCATCTTGAATGACACAGCATCCTCAATGCCACCACAGACAAAATCTCCAGTGTTAGAAAGCTCAGTTGATTGAACAGTTAACTTTCTCACATTTCCTTCACTTTGGACGTTAGGCTCACTGTTTGCGAGGAGTTCTGTGCCGTCTTCATGCCAGCAAAGCTGGCGTTTGGAGTCTGAAATCTCATATTTAGGAACAGTTGGTGATTCCAATTTAATGGAGCTGTTCCTCTCCATCTTTGATAGTGGTTTCATGGATGCAGCTACATAGTTGTGAGTAGCATAAAGAGAAAATAATGTTGACTTAATAGACAAAGTAAAAAGTAAAAAAAAAACACAAACCTGTGGACATTTTGTTTTAGAACCTATTCAGTGTCAGGCAAAATCTGTTTGAATTAGTGATAGTGATTTCATATGCTTTTTTAATATAATTTAAGTTCAAGTGACTTCAGCATCTTAATGTTAACATGAAATTATATGAATAATTAAGTAATTGTGATTCTGAAACAAGGCCATTTCAAATAAAAGCATTAGTGTTTCCAATGACATATAAAGCATCACTACATTGACAGAAACGTACTTTTGAAAATAGTATAAGTTGAAACTGCTATAGTGTTTAGAATCAAAGAATCTGCAAACCTTTGATTTCCACGTCGAATGCGACTGCATCAGCTTTTGTTTTGCAGCTGTATGTTCCACTGTGAGACAATTCAGCTGACTGCACAGAGAGTTTTCTTATTGTACCTTCAGACTGAATCGAAATTCCAGCTCCAGATGACAGCTCAAGTCCATCTTTGTACCAGCATACGCATGCATCAGCATCTGAGACCTCACAGTCCAGTTCAAACGACTCTCCAACCCCAGCAGATTTGTTCCTCTGAGCTTCAGGGACAGTGGAGAACATCACAGGTGGTGCTATGGCATCATTGTAGGGAGATACATTTGGAAGTGTTAGTTGTTTCCATATCGAACATATGCATCAAATGTACTGTTTTCCTAAATGAATTATTAAGAGTTGCACCAAATGATTGCTTTAGCGTGGTTTATTCGTCATATAAGAAGAAATACGGTGCACTAAATGCTAATAAGAACATACAGGCAAAAGTCTAAAAGAAAATCTACAAATAAATAAATGTAGACATGGAAAACAGACAATCAGATGATGAAAGTGTGGATGTAACATTAGTAGCGCAAGAATAAATGATGAAAGCTTGTTAAAATAAAGACATTCAACAATGATGACAACATAAAGGCAACAGAACACAAAGGTAAAAAATGAAAATGTGAAAAAGTACTTTTTAATTAATTAGTACTACTTGAATATTGGGCAAGAGGTTTGTTTAAAATATTTATGCATTTAATTATCATGCAAATTACTGAAATCTTTGATGTAATGCTTCCTTAGTTGGTCCTGCAAATTAGTGTTCACTTTTATGTCGGTTTTTATGTCGATCATAGGACTTCTGTATGTTTGAAGTCATTCCCCTCACACTTACTTAATCCATTTTCTTTCTATTGCACGTGCATTAAAACATCTTTGAATAACGACTGGCCCAGATAAAAAAAATCTTTAACTTAATCTTAGATATATTCAAATGAAGTAGTCAGCACAATGACTATTAGTAACCATTGCATGACTGAAGGGGTTAGTATTGTAATCAGATGGGTTGAGATGCCAAAGATGACTGAGGAATCACCTGGTGGATCCACAGTATTCAGGATGTCAGGATCTTTTGTTTCGTAACTGTATACTCCAGAGTCAGACAGCACAGCTGATTTGAGCTCTTCTGATCTGAGCTCTTCTGATCTGATCTCTTCTGATTGGATTGCAGTGAGACACTCCTGAATTTGCTCTTGCTCTTGCTCTTGCTCTTGTCTGTGCCAGCAGACCTGAGCTGTAGAATTTAAAGGCTCTTTTTGTGTCACACTTGCACCTGCACCATCATCAAACGCCATTTCGTTCTTCTCGGTCTCAGTGAGCGTTGAACCTTTCAGCCGTGCAGCTAAAGAGTTTAATTTAGCATGTTTTAATCAAAGCAGCTTTTGTTTGGAGATATGTTTTAAGTGCAAGAATGTCAGTAGAAAACCAAAGCATTTGTAAATTTTTTAAAAAATGCAAAAAGCCATACACATATACTATCGTGACGGTAAATTAATATTTTCCTAAATATTACATTTTTAAAGCTATTCTGTTTAATAGAAACTTGTAATGAATAAAAGATAGGATGTTTAGTGAATTAAACTGTTTTTAGTGCTTTCAACATGGATTAAACTAGATTTTGAATCACCTTTGACATACACCTTAAATTTTATGACATCATCCATTGCCTCACAGCTGTACACCCCTGCATGACAGAGCTCTGCAGTTGGAACAACCAGCCTTCGTATGCAGTCCTCTGACTGGATCACTAATCCATTTTTGCTTTGGAGTTGTATTCCATCCTTGAACCAACAAACTGGGGCATCCGGGTCTGATATTTCACATTGGAGTACTAGAGGCATACCACTTTCAATGGTTTTAGTCCTGCCAGTCTCAGGGAGTGGGGCAAATGTTACTGATTTAGGCAAAGGTGCTTCAGTTTTGGAGAGATAAAGTCATGTATTAAAATAAGTTATACATTCAAGGAGAGCATAGCTGTGTTGGTTAATTTGGCCTTTCTTAATTAAATTAAATTAAATAATGTCTGAACAATACAGTGTTTCTTTGCTTAATTAATAGTCTTTTAGACACATAACCTTTAATCACCTTGTACTGTGTCTTGATATGTCACAGACTGATTCTTTGTCTCAGTTGTCAGCACCTCTTTATGTGGTGTCTTTGATATCTGGGCAAACTGTTCCTTTGAGGTCAGATTAGACATCATGGTTTTCCCATCTTGTTGCTGGACTACTGAAACATCTCCATGCCCAAAGATTTGGACCTTCTTTTCAGAGACCTCATCCAGGTCTTTAAGACAGGCTGCTTCAAAGGCCTTCTCAGTCGTTATGTCTTGAGGTCCTGAGATATTCACTAGAGTGTATCAAGTTATATAGAGACAGATTTGTATTACTTTGAAGTAAAATAAAACTGTAACTAAGGCTGACATTTAAGTTTGTAGCTGTTAACTACTTAAGAGCTGATTGTTATTTTTAATGAGATATTTACTAGCTCTAAGAATATTTAATAAGAAAAAAACAAAATGCCATTTAATCAGCCATTGTTTCATGGGCAATTTTTTTGAAAAGATGGTTTTTGTTAGATGTGAGTTAATGGAGTAATTTGTTTAGATGTTTAAGATCAGGTTAATCAATTAAGCTAGTGAAAACCTCATAACCTAGAGTTATGTTAGCAAGCCATGCAAATTATTATTATTATTATTATTATTATTATTATTATTATTATTATTATTATTATTATTATTATTATTATTAATTTATTTTTTATCAGGTTTCTTTAAGTTATGTAGATTGAGTTAATGAATCAAAATGAAAAAATGTCATTAAGTTGTGTTTAAAGTGTTGGCAATGGGATGTACTTTGCTCTCATCATTACTTGCTGAATGATGGAGCTAACTATTTAAATCACCTTCACGATCCACCTTAAATGCTAAAACGTCATCCTTGCAAATTTCTTGTACTTTGAAGTAACTTCTATCGTCTTCTTGAAAACTGCAAGTCGTTTCCTGTTTACCACATTCAGGTTGGGGTAGTTCTTCATCCTTGTAGATGGAGGATGGGACAGTGTAGTCCGATTTTGTATGCTGAACTTGCTTTAGACTGCTTTCCTTAATGTTCTCCTTCATTAACAACTCAGGACCAGCTGTGAAGTTCTGGCTTTCCTGAATGATGTTGCTCTTTGTAAACTCGGGACAGTTTGTGAAGCTTAAGTTTTCCTTACTGATCTCAGTCTTGTCCAACTTAGAAACTGTTTCCTTAATGATCTCGTTTTTTGCGAAATCAGACCCAGATGTGAAGTTTAAGCTTTCTTTAGTGTTCTTGGTCTTGGATGAACCAGGATCTGCTATAAAGTTCAAGCTTTCCTTAAGGTTCTTGCTTTTTAACACAGAACCATCCATGAAGCTTAAGCCTTCTTTAGAGTTCTCAGTCTTGGATGAATCAGGATCTGCTATAAAGTTCAAGCTTTCCTTAAGGTTCTTGCTTTTTAACACAGAACCATCTGTGAAGCTTAAGCCTTCTTTAGAGTTCTCAGTCTTGGATGAATCAGGATCTGCTATAAAGTTCAAGCTTTCCTTAAGGTTCATTCTTTTTGAGACAGAACCATCTGTGAAGCTTAAGCCTTCTTTAGTGTTCTCAGTCTTGGATGAATC
>JAOVVH010000058.1:23782523-23792775 GCA_028566435.1 Scorpiodoras heckelii | reverse complement strand
CAAAGTGCAGCTATATGGTAAGTGGAACTGAGCAAATGGACAATGAGTGTAGAGAAAAGGAGGTGGTCATAAGGTTACACCTGATTGGTGTATATATCAATAAACAATTATAATTTATAAAAAGTAGTCTACGTGAAATGTTTTCATAAACCAGTAAATGTGATACTTAATACATTTTCAGGTCAAAACATGTACTGTGTGCTATTCGCACTGCTTTAACATTAGCTGTCAAATTTATGCACACTGACATTAACATTATATATTTTACCCATCAGTATTAACCTTAAAATTGAAAATTGAAGTGAAAATTGAAAGGATTGAAAATTGTTCAGCCTGGGGTGAACAATAAAATGTTTACACAATGTATTGCCAGCATTACACTTAATTTGATTATCACTCTGAATTATAATTTGTCTATTTAACCCATCAATGTCGGACACAATGCAAACCTTGCACTATAAACAGCAAAGTGAACATAGATTGAGGGCAGTCCAAAATGAGCGAGCTAAGCTGTGTTAATGAGAGAGTTGTGAATGTGCATGACTAAGCATAGGTTAATTTATAAACAGGAACTCTGCAGCTTTTCTGAAATATATTCTGCATAAAAATGTATTTCATGTATTTTTTGTTAATATTTAGCAAAAATACTACTTGTACGTATATTCAGTAGTTCAAGAAGGATTCATATCAAGGAAATTAACACCACAGAAATGTGACAATACAAGTAAAAATCCATGAAAAATCCTACTTAAGTAAACATACATAATTATTAGCAGCAAAAGGGAGTTAAAGTATTAAAGTAAAAGTACTGGCTAGGTCCCTCTTACTGATATATACTATTATATATGACATCATTAGATGTCATTAATTAATACTAAAGCATCAGTGTGTATGCAGCGTTTTACTGTTGTAGCTGCTGGAGGTCGAGCTAGTTTGAACTATTTTATATACAGTTTTATATACAGGGACACCCAATAAATCTGAGGGGTCATGAGATGATTAATGGGAGAGGAAAAAACAAAAGTACTGATACACGTTTTCAGTTTTTGAGTTTTTTGTCCAATCGTTGATTTTTTTCGTGAGATATTGGATCATTTGAATATTTATTGATATAAATGTTAATATATAATTTAATCCATGTGAGAAGGTTAGAGGAAATAAAACACTATTTGGTGGACCTGTTAATAACAAAGACATCTGAAATGTGAGTCGGCTGCACTCTGATTTTTATAAGACATCAGAAGCCTAAAAGGTTGGAAACCACTGGTTTAATCTTTAATGTGTTGCATTTTAAAATATGCAAAATGTACTTAGCACATCAGCCATAACATTAAAACCCCTGACAGGTGACATGAACAACCTCATTCATTCATTCATTATCTTCCGCTTTATCCCGCTAGTCGGGGTCATGGGGGGGGCTGGAGCCAATCCCAGCATCATCGGGCAAAGGCGGGTTACACCATGGACAGGTCGCCAGTCCATTGCATGGCCGTGAACAACAGCAATTATCTCTTTACAGTGGCACCTGTCAAGGGGTGGGATATATTAGGCAGCAGGTAAACAGTCAGTTCCTGACGTTGCTTTGCTGGGAGCAGGAAAAATAGGCACCCATAAGGATCTGAGTAACTTTGACAAGGGCCAAATTGTGATGGCTAGACAGCAGGTCTTACGGGGTGTTCGTGGCATGCACTGGTTAGTACCTACCAAAAGTGGTCCAAGGAAGGTCAACTGGTGCACTGGAGACAGGTTGATTGATGTGCATTGGGAGTGAAGGCTAGCTCATCTGGTCTAATCCCACTGAAGAGCTACTTGGCACAGACTGCTGAAAAAGTTAATGCTGATTATGATAGAAAGGTGTCAGACACACAGTGCATCACAGCTTGCTGCATATGGGGCTGCAGAAAAGTTAAAGTGCCCATGCTGACTCCTGTACACCACCGATAGCACCTACAAGCGGCATCAGAACTGGAGCCTGGGTCCTGGCATTCATGCAGATGTTACTTTGACATGTAACACCTACCTAAACATTGTTGACCAAGTACACTCCTTCATGGCAACGGTATTCCCTAATGGCAGTGGCTTCTTTCAGCAAGATAATGCTTCCTGCTATACTGCACACTGGTCTGGAGGCCCCGGCTTGCAACTTGCAGGACTTAAAGGATCTGCTGCTAATGTTTTGGTGCCAGATACAACAGCCCAACTTCACAGGTCTTTTGGAGACCACGTCTTGATGGGTCTGAGCTGTTTTGGTGGCACAAGGGGGACCTACACAATATTAGGCGGGTGGTTTTAATGTTATGGCTGATTGGTGTATTTTAAATATTTTTAGAAGCCTGTGCCTACTGTTTGCTCAATCTGCCTGGCACCAGGCATGATGCTAGGGTCAAAGCCACGAAAATCACATTTTCCTCCTGATTTTTATGTGTAAAATGTATTAAAACTCGTAAATGCATGATTTTATTCATTTCGCTGCCACATGATTGACTGAATAATGGCATGAATGTGCAGGTGTTCCTAATATAGTGGATCGTGAGTATATTTTTTTAAGAAACCTTTTAATAAAATGTGTTGTACCAACGACTTTATTCATGTATAAAATGTAAATGTCTAACCCAGTTTTTCTATTGCAGTTTGACCAGGCATTGATCACTGATATTATTATTATAATTACTATAATTACCTCTAAAAACCTGCATGCACAGCACAGGGCTGACTACGAAGCCTCAGGAGACGTTCTTGATAAGAAATGTCTAACACCTTAGTCATCAAACATTTAATATTTAATATTTTGTACTGTTTGATAGTTAAAGTAAGCCTTTAATTGTTAAAGATGTTTGATTATTTCACGTGACACAGTATTATTTATCCATGTATGACTAAAATCTCGACTATAAGCAAATAACTATTTAAAGTCAATTATTACTTACATACTTATATTAGTTATTTAAAATGTCCCCCAACGTGAGTGGGTGGTGGTATGCGTACTAGTGGCATTTAGTGACGGAGGAACAGGATTGAATTTCACCATGGTATTTACTCCCAGAACTTTCTAACACATTTGCCCCTCTGTGTGTGTGTGTGAGAAGCCAAAGCCAACAGTCTGGAGGTGAACAGTGCTAGTGCAGATGGTGCTGTAATTCAATGGGAAAGTGCTTTATATAGTCAGCCCTAAATAAAGACCTGCAAGAGGGCATGTGTCAGGTATCACAAAGAATACCCTATACACACGCGTGAATATACAAACACAGGTCTCGCACAGAGCACGCAGACGCAGAACCCGGCCTGAGAGAGCGTTGAAGTGAAAATATGCTCTGCCTTCATCACACCCCCTTGGCAGACTCATTGAAGAATTCGGCTCCTAAATGTCATTGTCAAAATTAGTTTCGTTTGTCATTTGTTTAAAAAAGGGAAAAAAAAACAAACACATGCACACTGTGCTAATTATGTATTTGCTCTAAAATATCCTCCCTGCTCCCGAGTTTCTAATGCGACAAGTTTTTAAGCAGTCTAGATCGACACTATTTTTTCTAGTTCTAGTTCTAAACTAGAGATATATAAACTAGAGACTCAAGATATATCATGCTCCATGATAGGTCCTTATGTAAAAAATGATCAGGTTAATTATCAGATTATTAGCTGTTAATAGCTGTAGCTCATATTTTGGTTAAAAATTAAACCTTCTAGCCAGGAGACCCCAGTTAATTAATTTTCCCAGTTAAAATGTTGCTCTCTTGTGCCATTAGGAATTCACTTGCTGTCGTTATGTTTACACAATGTAGTCAGAAGTAAGTCAGTCTGGTGTGCAATTAGCAAACGTAATACTGTATGTCTATATAAATATTATGATCACATCCTGTTATCCTTAAAATATAATAGTTAAAAAAGAAATAAATCAAAATAACACTTAAATCATCTGACGTCAATCATCAGTCACATAACATTTTCAGAGATACATACAAGAGGTTAATGATGGGGATTAACCTCTTGTTTGCCTTTCTGGTTTAATTAGATTGACCTCTGACCTGCAAGAAGCCTTACTTAACAAGCTTTCCGTAACCTACCTCTCCTCAATCCTCAGGGTTGATTGTAGAATTACATTGTGAATCGAGCCTCTGGTTGTTCCAGTAAATCACAGCCACTTCCTGCTGAATTTTCCTGTTTTTTTGTTGTTGTAGTTTTGTTTTTTGGAGCAGGGGTAAATCCTTTCACACCTCAATACGAAGCCGGTTCAGAGCTATTCGAAAAACAGTTGCTTATAGTTGTCACCTGTCCATTTTGCAAAGCTTTTGCCTACCCTTGTACCTGTATAATAACAGGTTTCCTCAACAATGTTGAACAGTCTCTTTCCGTGCTTTCTAGTAGTCCCACAAACTCTGTGGTGTTCAGCTCTGAGACACCCCAAGTGTCATTGTTCATGGAAGACCGTTAAATGCTTTTGCAGCTGCTGCTGCCTCCTAAAAATACTGGCAGCCCCGATGACAGCCGTGAAGATAAGTTAGGCCCTCCATTCACTTGCTTCTGGTGGCTAAATATAGATTGGATGGCTTGTCCGAAGCAGATTTCTTAACTTGAGACCTTGCAATAAAACCTAAGGAGAAGGACAGCACCCTGAAGGCCTCCTGATTACTTTCAGTTGGCCATTTTTTTTTCTTTTTACATTATTGGAGATGATTAACATTCTTGCATACGGTAGTTTCTGAATAGGCTTAAAGCTACTGATTCTGTTGCACCACTTTCCTTTTCAAATAGCCAACTTTAAAAGGTTAAAATGGTCAAAGATTTGTCGGGGACCTCCATGCACGTGCCATGTGGCCTATGAATATTAAAGACTGAGAGCATGAGGTATTAAACCTCAGCTGTTTAGAGGCTCACATCTCTGTCTCACACCCCCTCCTCTGATTTCAGTCATTGGAAGTAACCCGATCTCACCCTGAGCTCTAAAACTCTAGTCCTGGCACAAGCACAGTTTGCCCTAGCCGCTTTGTACGAACTTTCAGGGATTAGCAGTCCCTTTTTTTGAAACTTCAACATTCCCCGAGCTGCCAAATAAGACATTAGCAAGTGCATCACGTCTTCCTTTCCTTTTTCAAGATGGGCACGCACACAAGCAGCATTACTTTATCAACAGTGAGCCTCTGTTCGAATCACAAGGCTGCTAATTTTCAGTTCTTTTATGTAATTAATGCAAAAAAAAAACCTATTAAATTATATAGATTCTACTGATTCCTTAACTTCCCCTGACCTCCAAAATCTTTTAGCCTTTTCCTTTGTTTCAACTTGCTCTCATTTATAATTAATGCATTAATTGTTCTCCAAACCATAAGGCTATCTTGACAACAACAGCACCATGTTGAACAGCACACAGTATGAACCGTTTCATGTGGCAAAGCCGAGCCCACACCCTTCATATCGACTTTGTGATACTTTTAGCTCTCTAGGAATACAACTGTTTGGCATGGTCATCAAAGTTTCCATGAAGGTGCAAACAACATGATTTAATTGCAAAAGGCAACAGACAATCATTTTCTCACACAAGCCTCTAAATTTGATGTAACATGGTCAATAAATTGTACATTTTTGTCTGGGTCTAAAACATAAAATGTTAAGCACAGGGCATCAACTGACTTGTGCTGTGTAGCTTAGAAGCTGCAACTCGCACTTTAAGAAAGAAACAAATGGAAACTTGTATTGAAGTTTGTTCTCTTTACACATGGCAAGAAATTGAGCATAAAAAGGTTCTTATCCTGAGTAATGTAATCATATATATATGATAGATCTATATTGTACAGCAGTGTTTTGTAGTGAAGGCAAAGCGGTTTCGTGTTTTGATTGTAAATGCAATCGAATTCAGGCAATCTATCTCTCCCTCTGTCTTACTCTCTCCCTCCCTCTGCTGGCAGAAAGAAAACTGAATTGCTAAAGGTTGTAGTATTACAGTTTTATTTAGTCGTCTTTATGATGCCAAGCTCCATGTCTCTTTTATAGTTGGACCCTGCATTACAGCTTAAAATGGGCATGGCATTGCCTATTTAATTTAAAGTGTAAATGCTTAAATGTAAATGCCACATGCAGTATACATATTACTACATATAAATGCTTTGACCCTTATATAAATGACCCTTTAGTGATCAATAAAGACTACTATAAGAGTCTCTTCGGGCTGTACGTGCAGCCCTCTGTCTGACCAGCCTGGGCATGTCCCAGATATCCAAGCTTGTCTGCATTCCTCCTGCCACCCATCCTGACTGTCCTTCAGGCCATGTGTTTACAGCAAACAGCCTCTTCTTTGCCAACAGTAGCAGCAGTGGCCTTTCCTCCTGTACCCTGAATAAAGCTGACTGGCCGTTTTATATCCACTGAGTGATGGAGATAAGGTGGAGCTGAGAGTTGAAATACGCAGAACATCTCTACTTAACATATTTTATGAAGTGGTTTGCCCCCAAGCTCCTCGCCGGGGGAATAGCCGTCAGCAGTCGAGCACATACCATTTCAAAATACTCCAGCGGCCTGGACGAGCTGCAGAGAAAATCAAGAGGTAATGCCACCATTAAACTTCATTCATTCGTTGTCCGTTCGTTTTGAGGAGCTGCTTTATTTTCATCAGGTTTGCAGTGAATCTGGAGCCTAACCCGCGAAGACTGGACACTAGGCTAGAATAAGACTGGATGGGGATACTAGTAGCCCAGACCCTGACGTACTAGCCAACTACTTTTCCAAAGGGTTAAAAAATTAATGTAAGTCAATAAAATAAAATAAAAGTCAAAGACAGTGATTCTGCAGAAGGATCCCAATTACATTATACATTACAAGAAGACATTATGGCTTACTTACAAAGAAATCAATACTCATCTAAAGCAAAAGAAACATAACAGAGGGAATTTCTACTTGTGATTACAACTCGCATGCTTTTTGAATTAAATAAATTTCCCATGTTCCCTTTTACATTCAATACAAATATTTCTGTAACATCAGCATATATGTTTGTCAGTTTACTATGGATCAGGTGTAGACACTTGCTCTGTTTAAATAAAACAATATTTCATTACATCTGCTGTCATGTTTACGGGACACGAAAAGAGCTTTTTAGAGTAGTTATTAATATTCATAAGAGCAGTTTACATTTAAGTCCTGATCACTGAACAGGTTATAACTTTATTTCAAACAGTAATGGTGTACCTGCTCAAGTTTCTGTTAACACAGTTAGCACTTTATACAGTTAAAAATAGAAATGATTTATAATCACACTATCTGGTGTCACCCAGAAGAGGATGGCTTCCCTTTTGAATCTGGATCCTCACACGGTTTCTTCCTTTCGTCAACTCCTTGCTGTGTCGCCTCTGGCATGATCATTAGGGATGAATTAAAAAGTTGAATTACAATTTGATATCCAGATTTCTATAAAGCTGCTTTTTGAAACTGTGTTAAACTATGCAAATAAATATGAAAAATACCTTATATAAATAACATTGATTTGAATATTATTAATACATTACCTAGTAATCAGGACTTAAATGATGGTCTGAGGACAGTTTCCTTGACTTCAATGATGTAATTCATAAAGAATGAACAGAAGCAGTTGCCTGAAGTGGTACATATTTTTACTGCTATACCTCAAGAAACATGAAGGGGCATGAAAAATGAATTCATCGCATTTTCAGGTGATCATCTTGAGGGGATATGATTGATTTCTGGACAGTATAAAAAAGTAGAGGACATTGATAAACCAAACCGAACTTTAGGTATTAAGTGTTCTTAGTTTCCTAAAGGTACTTAGAGGTTTTTTGTGGACTGTCTTGGGGGCCATAAAGATGACAGAACCACTGCTTTATTGAATTTGTAAGGCTTTTCTGTGAGGAACAAACTGAAGAAACCTTTAAGATTTAATCTTTTTTTCCCCTAGAGCTTTCTAAGACAACCTTTTTCTAAGATTGTTCATCTAACACTTTTAAAGTAACTCTGGAAAGGTCAGTGTGTGTCAAAGTAGATATAAGGAGACACTATCCTGCAGACCATTACTTGAAATTTACTTTACTGGGCTGGTTATTTTTGCTTTCCTATTCCTTTTTATTCAGTTCATGTTTTGTTTTTTTGCTTTTTTTTGTTTAGCATGTGGATTCCTTTAGCTGAACGAGTCTGAAAGCTGAAGGAACAAATGAACCCATCCGTGTTAAACCCTGGAGAGAGTACATCTGATGACACATATTTCACCATGATGGACAGAATAAACTCAATTTATCTGACAAGGACCTGGCATAACAAGGACCAGTTTCCGTAGACGCAAAGCCATGCATTTTGCACGTTTGTTTATTTTTCACCTCTCAGGCTAGACGTGGTTCAAAACGGAGCCAAGTGTAAGCAGCAGGGCAGGTCTATTCACATTTACTGATCTACTGCGGCACCGGGTTGTCAGCTGATATCACCACCTCTGTAAATCAAGCAGCACTAAAAGACATTGTTCCACTCAGGGTGTGTCCCTGCCTCACACCCAGTGCTCCTGGGACTGGCTGCTGATGCACCCGACCAGGATAAAGTGGTTACTGATGATGAAGAAATGAAAGAGTCACATATTCACATAGAAAGTCTTATTCACGGGTTCTTGTGTGGTGCAAGAGAAAACTGTTTGTGCTGTCGTCCAGAGATTGCAAGTTTGAATCCTGATGAAGCTGCCAGCCAGCTGTGACTGGGAGTCCATGAGATCAAAATTGGCTGTGCTTTCTGGGAGGGAGGGATGGCACACTGACTCTCTCCTATCGGTCACATCGACATTAGCTGATAACGGGTGTCTGTCAGCTCATGTATGAGGAAGTGGGTGCATAGCACTTTCCTCAAAGAGTGTTACGCTGTCCTGTGACATAGCATGAGTACCAGTTCACAAAGATGCAGCTGGCTAGCTTCACATGACTTGGAGCAAGTATGTAGCTGCTTTCAACGTGTGTATAAAATTCAGTTCAATTCAGTTTTATTTCTATCTTATTTGTTGTTTTTTTTTGTTTATTTTATTTATGGTTTATTTGACGTGGACAGTTCACGTTAATAAACATAGAATATAAATGTGCCAGAATTAACCAAAATGGCTATTTTTACATCTGTTGTCCATGGGCCTGTGTTAAAAGGTCAGATGCATAATAAAACATATAATATACATATAATATACACACATCATGGTAAAAAAAAAACACATACTGCATAAAACATACAATAAGAGTAGCGTTAGTAAAGAGAAAAAAGCAAGAAGAAAGAAAGATCTTTTAACAATGGACATATTCCCAAAGCAGCTTTACAAGTACATAAAATTCAGACATAATGTAAAGCCTAAATTTGATCCCTAATGAGCAAGCCAGCTGCAACGGTGGCACTGAAAAACTCCCTCAGAAGAGGAAGAAACCTTGAGAGGAACCAGACTCAAGAGGGAACCCATCCTCATTTGGGTGACACCAGATAGTACAATAATAAATAATCTCTTCTATAACTGTGTTATGTCGTTTAAAAAAAAAAAAGAAGAAAGAAAACGGCAAAAGACGATTTTCATGAGCTACTAAATCAGCATTTAAATGATTCTGCTGAAGAAATGCAGATATTGCACCTTCGTGACGTGACAGGATTAACACAAATTTTATCAGCATGTAAAATTAAATAGAATAATTGAGTTTCACAATTAATAGAAGACTGGGTGCATTTTCTGAGGATGATTTCACAGCTCAGCAATCAAGACATTCACTATTCAGACAAAACCAAGATCATATGTTCCTTTCGGGTTCTCACAGCAGACTCTTTAATTTGTCAGTAATGTGATGTATAATTACAATGTCTAAGCCCAAATGCAGCATAACTTGCTATTCATTTATAAAGAACCCTGACACAAACCGACTTTTCAATTGACAATATTAATCTGTTTAGGACTAGGTAATGGTGGGAATTGGGGGCAGTCTTTAAAAAGCTTCTTTAAAGAAATGCTTTTATTAAATGTACTGTAACACACATCCAGCCGAGGTGTTTAAACATGCTACATATTTTCCCCAGTTCACGGTGATGCATCTGTGAGCATTTGGGTTTGGCATGTTTCATATCAATACATCATGCAAGGAAAATTTCCTAATAGAATTCTTATCTAGTCAGATTTGGATTTCTATCCTGTATCACTGTGCACTAGTGCAGGTATTTATCCCTTACCTGTGGTGAAATAATAATAATAATAATAATAATAATAATAATAATAATAATAATAATAATAATAATAATAATAATAATAATA
>JAOVVH010000058.1:23741020-23756488 GCA_028566435.1 Scorpiodoras heckelii | reverse complement strand
TCACGGTACACCCTTGAAATGCTCATATGTGAAAATCCAAACTTTGCTTCTACCTCCAAAATGCTATGGCCCATCTCACAAGCTCCAACTATTAAACCGTGCTGAAAATCGCAAAATCGTGATAACTGGCCATTCTCATGGCAGAAACAGCTTTAGAAGCTTCCATAGATGTTTATTGCTTTATGTACACACTGGTGGACACAATCAAGGACATGCATAGGTGGCGTTGCTATTTATTTTGCATAGGCTTCAGTACCAGTTTTTCTGGTACTTCAGTGTACAATAGCATTACTCTAGTGCATAACTCTCCGCATTACTCTACTGGCTTCAGGAATGTCTTCAGGTAAGCTAGTTTTAGCCTAAGTGCAATAATAAAAAGACAGGGGACATTTTGTTTTAATTTGTTGTGCACAAATAGTGTTTTTCATGTCTGGACTTTATGGGTCACTTGATTTAGCATATGGTAGACTTCAGATCACGGAGGCACTCATGAATGTGATCCTTCTGGTTATATAACAACCACAAGAAAAGAATAATTTATTCATAGTGTACTCATTGTATTTTTGTATCAGTGGAAGTCCCGGCCTTGTGCAACACCGAGACCAAATGTTTTTAATAGGAGATGCAAATGAACAAGGTGTATGCTTGTGACCAGCATAGCTATTTCTCAGCAAGACACACTGTTGATGAAAGTCTGCACTTCAGGGAGAACAGGTCCAGTTGTTCATGCCTGTCGATATCAGATAGCAAGCCCAGACTGTTGCTTGTAATAAGTCTGCGGTTATCAGATTCAAATCAGCCTTGACTATGTTTGAAGTTCCAGTCCATGAGTAAAAGCACAGCTTTGCTCATCCAGAGTATTAGATATTTTTAGGGCTACACTGTTTGATATCGATGACCTTCTGCTGTTCTTTTTGGTTAAGGAGAAAGAGGTACTGGACCAACAAAAATCATTTAAAAAAAAAAAGAAATGAACTCGGGTATTTGAATGAATTTTAAGCAAGTAAAACATCCTAGAAGAACAACCATATAGAAGATAGCATACATTTATTTATAATCAGCAACCACTATATGCTCATCATGGATTGAGTGCAGTGGATACAGAACCCATCGTGGGAACACTGGGTGTGAGGCGGGAATACACCTTGTTGGGGTCACCAGTCCATCCCAGGACACTGCGCCCACACACACTGACACAGTCATTCAGAGCTAGGGGCAATTTGGTGTAGCCAGGCTGTTTTTTTTGGGAACCTCATGCAGACAATGTCCTGATCAGGTAAGCAATAAACAGCCATCAGAATTGTGCCTTAAGCTGTTTTTGGTATCTTCAACCTCATTTAGGGTATCATAAGTTCAGAATCTTACATACAATGCTCACTGAGCATTAGGAAGACCTGCACAACTACTCATTCATGCAGTTCTTTAATCAGCCAAATGTGTGATTTTATTCAGGCGAACTCATTTTTTTAAAGAGTGATCACTTCACTGTATCCTTCTTGTTGGTTTGAACCAATGTGGCCATTTTCACCGATTCACCGAGTCACTAAGATCATATGTTTTACCCCGTTCTGATCGTTGATGTGAACATTACCCAAAGCTTCTGGCTCATATCTGCACGCTTTTATGCATTTCAGTGCTGTTATGTATAACTAGTTCCTAGTATACGTGTTCCTAATAAAGTGCTCAGTGAGTGTATATTTTGTGCTTTGCTTATATTAATCAGAAAAGATTATTTTTTCCCAAAAGCTTTCAGCTTTTATCTTACCATTGAGACGGCACCGTGTTTGGAAAAACTATATCTGATGAGGCCTGCCATGAACCACAGCGAATTTTTTTTGTGAACCATTTTCACTGTAGAGCAACAATACACAATTTTTTTTTCTGTTGTGTTGTGCCCTTTATTACAAAACATCTCATATTCTGCCTTTTTTTGATTCTGCTTCAAACCCTGTTATGAATAGTTCATTGTCAGACTTCAGACGTGGAGACAGTAAATAATAAACACAGGCATTTGGCCATGTCCTTCCCGTGAAGCACTTTAGCATTATGTCCGCCTCCATTTAAAAACAAGCCACAGAACTTGTCCTCAGTCATTTAACGGAGGTCTTACCATGACTCAAGTCCTTCTCTCAGCATGCTGATTCATCTGCGCTCCTCTACTAAGCTTTGAGACGTAGTCCGGCTTGAGCCCAGCTCGGCTGAGGTCTCCTTAGTGAGGCACAAACTCGGTCAGGAATGCGAGGGGTACATAATGGCGCACTGCTTAACCTCTGCACTGTCTTAACACACTGAAGCAGGGGATGAAAGGAGTCAGAACGGGGGCAGAGTGCTGAAAAGCATAGGAAAGCCTGAGCCATCAGGCTGTAGAGCGCTAATTTATATGGATGTTTATGGCCATTATGAGAGCCTTTACCACTTGCAGAGTGGTTCAAAGTTCTTCTTTTAGAGTTGACCTTCTGAAATTGATTTCCTGTTGGAAAGTGGTCATGTGCAAAAAAGAGGCAGACTTCAGAAACAGCTGGCTAGCTTTATTTACTCTGGCATGGTATTGCCAGTTTTAACAGTGCAGCTCAGCTGGTCAGCATCAAGCTTAGAAATCCATGGATTATTTATGCTCAGCAGCACGATGTTTAAACAAGGAATTACATCTGATTATAGCCTTTTCCTGTGGGTTGCTTTCTTTTGAGCACCTTATCTATACCATCTAATAACTCTTTCCTGTACTGCAATAACGCCACTACCCGTTTCCTTCCCTCTCTGGAGAAAGACAAGGCTTTGGAATGGTTACATGGTTACGTTCAAGAGTGGACTTTCATATGTGTGGCCTTTATCGCCTGGCCAGAATGAACATGATAGGAATTCTCTCTTTCTCTCTCTCTTTTTAGTACAGATCTTTTGTTCATGGAGGATAATTAGGCTGGAATGCATTCCCCTGCAGGGGGGAATTTGGTTTGAATGAATGGAAAAGAGTGCCAGAAAAGGGGAAAAGAATGAGAAGGAATAAAGGGCTTTCCTTTTCAGTCTGTCCCTTCTGTACACTGTGTATGTCTAGCTGCTTTTCTGTCTCTCTCCTTCCTCTTTGGCTTCTTTAAGCAGACACAAGGGTCTGTGTACTACATCCGGTCATTGGCCTCTTCTTTTTTTTTTCTTGCCCTGTCCTTCTCATCGGTAAACACCATCATTGTCTAAACCCTGGCTAACAGTTTATGCATGTCTGGATAGCTGCACTAATAAGCAGTCAATAAATGCCAAAACCCCATTTCCTGTCCCCTTCACTTTTGTTCTCTGTCTTGCACTGCTCCATCATCTCAGAACACTCAATCCCATGGATCTGGGAAAAAGCTTTAGGAATATTTTTTTTATCCCATTGCGTAGGGGGGAGATATGCGAGACCGAATGCTTCTTTAGCTGCTGAAGTGGATGTTGATGAAGCCTGTTTCCCCATGGAAGCTGAGTCAGCCTGCAGGGTGGCAGACGGGGGAAAATCAGTGCCAGGTGACTCCAGGATGGGTTAACCATTTGGGCTAATCCTTCTCCAATGAAGGTGGTTAGATCTCTGAACATTTGTTTTCTCGTCTTTATGTCTGCTTTATTTCATTCCAGCTCTAAACTAGAGCAAAGAGCAAAGCAGGCCTAAGGAAAAGCCCACAGTTAAGACACTTAATGCTTTTTCATTCCTTGTTATAGCACCCACATGCTTCTTCAATTAAGTCAGGTGATGAAATCCCAGGAGAAGGATCATTTCATGACTTGCTGGTGCTCAGATGAGGGGGTTAATCTCATTGCCTTGTTCTGAGAATAGCTGTGTTTTCAGTATGAAGAAAAAAAAAGAAGAGCAGACCAAGTTAGAGCCTGTCTGGCAGACTAACTTGGGCATTTAATCACCTGAAAATGCTGGAAATGACTGGCAGGGGGGCGAAAGAATGCTGCATAGCGTCTAGCTAATGGGAGTTTTCGTAGAGGCCTACTAACTGCTGAGGCTTGTTTTTAAGATGAAGGATCAGTGTGTGGAAGCAGTACTAACACTTCTTTGAAAATAGTCTGAAGAATAGAGTCTTGGGCTGAAACTGAATGACAGACTGAGTCCTAAGCTAGCCATGTGAGCATGCATATCTGTCAAGATTGTCATTTTAATGTTTATGAAGGCAAGGTGTATGTTGATTCAGGGTAAACTAATTCCACTAGCTAATGTATGTTATTTAAAATCAACTCAGTAAGATGATAAAGAATGGGCCTGGTAGTAGTGTGCAATTTTCATGACTACTACTAAACCATAGACAGAGCTAAATCAGATGTTCCAAGACTTCCTTGATTGATCCTCAGTAGCTTACTCATTTCAGTAATAGTATCAGTACCAAAAATACGTACTCATACGTACACATAGAGTATTGCGTCTGGACTAAAATCATATCGACGCATACAATATAACTGGTAACATTCCGTCTATGTTATCAGTTTGAACACATTTCACCATCTATTAAGCCGCAGTCACAACTAGACATTTGCGGTTCATGTCGCTCAGCGAGATAGGCGGGGCCGGCAGTGCAAACAGTCACCCATTTTTGTGCTAACAAACCGGCTACCTCGCCAACCATAAACAGTAAAAATGCATGCAAACACCCACACACACACAGACACGATACATACCATCTAATCCAACCTCCCGACTGACTGAGTACCAAGCTTCCTCACGTTTATGCACCATTTTAGAATTGTTATGACTGTGTTTACAACTGTTGCGACTGTGTTTACACATGACTACAATGAACGTTTCCTTCCTTCAGGTCACCGCAGCCAAAGCAGCAGTGCTATTAGTGGAGGATGCAAATTCACATGTCAAAGCTACCAAACCTGAATTTCGTCACAAAGGTTTGCTCGCAAAATTTATTTGCCCCTGAAGTTTGCGCCGCAGAATCACTCATCGCGGTGAATTCTGATTTCGCTTGTGAATTTTCGCTGACAAAAGTCTAGTGCAGGGATACTGAAATATGGATCTTACAGATCCACTTACCAAATGACATGTGGTTGAAGGTCCATGGAGGACAAATGGACAAATTCTTTTTTTGGGTTTTTTTTTCCCCAATTTTCTCCCTCAGTTTAATTGTGTCCAGTTTCTCCCATGTCACATGATGGCTACCAGTCAGGGAGGGCAAGGCTCTGAGACACGTGATGCCAGCCGACGCCTCTTTTTACAGAACTGCTGCTCGTGCAATGTCCGGGAGTTGTGTAACACACTTGGAGGAAAGCGCTCCTGCGTACCTTCTGTATATATGAGCCCACAGACACCCATGATTGCCCAGTGTCGCTCTGATTGACACGGGACAGAGCGTATGCTGCCCCTCCCACCCTGAGAGCATGGCCAGGTTTGCTCTCTCGACTCTGGACGGCTATAGCATCACTTGGACTCGAACTAGTGATCTCCGGATGATAGGGCGAACGCTTTGAAACACAGTTTCAATATAAATTAAGCGTGTTGGCTTTGTGCTTCTCTCAGGGAGAATGAACACATATTTTTCAGTCCACTCCTCTTTCAACGAGCGGTTTTCACCATCAGCATTTCTTCTCGTTGTGGCTTTTAACTGAGCAGTTTTGAACACGTAATTTTACGTTCTAGATGTTTGTCGAATTTCAGAACGTCTTTTGAAGAGCACATTTTGAATTTGACACTTTCAGCCTAAATGATGTCACTGTTGTCATAGAAATTCGTTTATTCTCCGTGATCGGACTGCAGGAAAGAAAGCAGATTGCACAAAGTTTAGACAGATTGCAAACAAAAAGTTTTTTTTTTTTTGTCTTCAAGATTTTGTACTGCTTCTGCAATAAAATTTATTTAGGTCCAGAGCTGGACCACAGCCCTCCCAGTCTAGTGTGACCATGGCTTTAGAGGGACTTGATGAGTTCTGGTGCAGTTCCAGGACTGACAAACATCTGATTCGTGGATCCTCAAAATTTTGCACAAGAACAATCGCCTTGATTTTTCACTGTTAGACTTAAGACGTGTAGGGCGCAGATTTATACATCCATACATCTGTACATCAACAGCATATTTATACATCAAACAGGTTGTTGATTCCAGAAACAGCATGTGTTGTGGATTTCTTTTCTATTGCTGTACATTTCTGCAGAATTCACAGAGTGTACATGTACTTGTGTGTAAAGTCCTGTCGCAAGTTTAATGTTTGCGCTTCAGCTCTCGCACGCAAGTACATCCGTGGGCCAGTCAGCGGTTTATAAGCACACACTGTGTTTGGGAGTTTCCCGTATGCTAGAGAGCAAGAACACAACAATGATGTGACTCATGTCTTCTTTACTGACTCACAGTCTGATGCCTGTGAGACAGTTTAGGTCTTTTGGTATAATTGCTTAAACTGTCTCTTTCTCCTTTATATCGCTGTAGGGCTAATTTGTGTCTGGCTTCCTTCAGTGTTCTTTGTACTTCCTTACCCTTTGTAAGTCCTACTAATCATTTAATGTATAAGGCATATAATAGTACAACAAATATGTAATATAGCATAACTACATATTACTGTCAAGCTAATGTCCTTTGACCACTTTTTAGCATGCAACAACAAGCTCTAGGGCATTTCTAGGTCTTCCTTTATTTCCATTTTCAAAAGGCGTACCATTTTCTTCACCGGTGTCTTTGTTTTCATTCACTTTATCATGTTTAATATTGGCAGATTTAGAAAACTAGACTTACTACATAGTCTTTATTTATTTTCCCATTATTCTAAAGTCATAGATTTACAGTTTTCAGGTCCTAGCAAGACTAAAAGCACGTACTTTTATCTAAGAAGTTGACAGGCATGTCAATTACTTTGATAACCATGCATACAAGGCTATGAAAATATGTGCACTGTGAAGGCAAACAGAAAAGAAACCTACTCTGGCAGAATCAGTGCACATCATTTCATGTCCTAACAAATCAGTGGCTGCTGGCTACAGCCAATCCCCGAGTTCGCCTCCAAGTTCTCAGATGTCCGGGGCCTATTTTAACAATGCGTTTGGAAGGGCATTTAAAAGCAGTAATAAAATCAAAGGCACAAAAGCTTTTTTGTTGGAGCACAAAAAAATGAGGCCGAGCAAATTATGAGGGCAGACAGACAACAACCTGGCGAGAATAACTCAAGCGTGGGTGTGTGTGGCCAAATTAAAGACACGTTGAACAAGCTGAGCGTGAACTGCTCTACACTGGACACTGAAGAGTAGGAGGTAGGCTTAAGTAAGTGAAATTTCAAGTTCCTGAGGGTGTTCCTGTAGTATGTGGGCTCTGAGTTAATGTGTTCTCAGCAACACGGGCCCATTTCACCTACAGTACTGTGCAAAAGTCTTAGTCTTGTTTTTAGGTACAACTTTTGTTATTGATTTTTTTTATTGAGTTCTGCATTATTGAGTCAGAACAAAATGATTTTATATTTCGAAATGTTATTTTCCAACAAAAAATTTAATATTACACAAAAATGTCAGTAACGAAAGTAACACATTTTGTGCGTAGACCACTTTTCAGACAAATCACATAATCAAGGCTGCTGGGTTTTACGTGCAAAAAAAGAAGCAAGTGTGACAGTCAAAGTCTGCAGAAGAGCTGTGGCAGATTCCCCAAGACACTCAGTAAAACTTAAAAGGTAATTTCCTTATAAAACTGCACACATTGTACCTGGGAACACGGTTTAAGAAAAAGGCACCAAATATTGACTTCCTTTAGTTTATTACTGTTTACTGCACTTTATAGTGTTTTCTTTAATGTAGAAACATCTTCATTATTTTCAAAGGCATCTTTGCTTTACAGCACGTCTTTGCATGTGTCTAAGACTCCTGCATTGTACTGTACAGTAATTAGCTGCTAAGTTTTACTGATTGTCTTTGAGAATCTTTCACAGCTCTTCTGGAGACTTTGATGATCACGGTTAATTAATTTTTTTTGCATGCAAAACCCAGCAACCTTTATTATGTTTTTTGTCAAAATGTGTCGCTTTCGTTACTGACATGCAAACATTTTTGTGCAACATTTAATTTTTTGTTGGAAATATAAAATCTTTTTGTACTGGCTCAATAATGCAGAACTAAAAAAAAAACAAATAAAAAAAACATCAGTAACGAAAGTTGTACCTAAAAACAAAAGGGTGCTTAAGACCTTTGCACAGTAATGTAGATTAAAACTTCTCGTTTTTTAAAAAGTGCCCTATGATCAGGTATGCATTCGAACACGAGTTCCAATCTCAACAATGCCACAGCCATCTGTAGCCACACAGCAAAGTCCCCAGTCTCAAATGAACACCCAGAGAGTTGAATTAACACCCAGAGAGTTGAATTAACACCTCCTTGGAGTTACATAAACACTGTAAGGTGTTAAATCAACACTTTGGGTATTCATTTAAGACCAGGGATTTGCTGTGCAGGAGCCAACAGAGAGAAATTGGCTGTGCTCTCTTTGGGAGGGATGGCTGGCATCCTTTCTTGCATCTTGTCTGATCAGTCACAGCAGCACTAGCCAATCGTAGGCAGATTGAGCATCAGTGGTGGCCCCCATTGAAACTGAAGTTGTGTTCAATGCTAGGTGTAAAGTGTAATACAGTGCAATTATAATTTTACTGAGCATTTTCTTGGTAATTTACCATAACACCCGAGTTAGTGTTGATTTTAACAGTTTTGTCTAAAGTCAGATTGTGCTAGATGGCTAAGAAATTGTAAGCTGGATTTGTTAGTTGTAATCCATAGTTCCTGGTTTCCTTACAACAGTCTCACTATGCTTTTAAGTCTTTTTTTATGTTCTCGAATTAACCCTGTGGTTGACATCAGATTGCATTTTAGTGGTAACAGTTTCAGTGAAACAGAATGGAGAAAAGCTGAGGTACAAAAAATGAACTGTACATAGAAAGAGTGCAAGATAGGAAGGCGAGATATTGTCCGTTTCCGTAGGACAGAGTGGGTTTTAGTAGAAAGGGCATGTAGGGGACATCCATTCAACCACGAACGACACCATTTTCTACCTTTCCATCATCCTGCTGGCTCCTCTTTAGACAGCTTTTGTTCCTCTGTCCCTCAAAAATGCGCACTCACTTCAGACATTCATCCCTTGCCCGAAAACGTTGGTTTTTAAATAATCTAGACAGCCATCTGGAAATGGAGTGGAACAGCGAATTTGACGATAAATACTTTCCAAATCCAGAGGTAACAAACACGCTAGAAGCAGTAAACACCCCCGACGTCTTGTTTTCTGTTAAAGAAAACAGTGGTGTCAGAGCTAGAATTAAAGCCCTGGTGCAGATGTCACCGAGACGCTCAATGATATTTGGGTCATCCGGTCCAGATGTTGATCCCTCCGTTCATCACCTCCTCTTCCATGCTTCCGCATGCAACGCAAAACCTCACAAAGAAGTGAGAGTGACGGAAGGTTGACAGCGCATACGGTGTGAATATGTGTGTGTGTGTGTGTCTATGATAGTAGGGCTTTTTCATTCACACTGCTCACTGTGTGCTTTATCGTATCTGCCTCGATTCAACATCTTTGTGAGTCACACGCTCTCTCAGACCTGACTGAACACACTCGATCCATCTCTCATCCATTCCCACCGTGCCAGCTATAATTACATAAGCTGTTTTTCCACAGTCCTGGCCTTTTTTCACCTCCATCTTCAATCTTCATGGGAATAAAGCAAAACTTCAAGCCCTCTAAGTGCGTTGTGTTAAGTGTGTCGTTGTACGCGGCGCCGGCCGTGACTCAGAGGCTTGTGTGCGGATGGAGAGAGAGATTTATATGTAGTGTGATCCAAGCGTAACTGCATCCGTGTCTATATTTTTGAAACCGTAAGTGCATGCCTTAGATACTTTTTTTTTAAGAAAAAGCTTTTTTTGAGCTAACTCAAGGTTGTTCAAAGCTGCCTCACCCACGAAGCACTACAGCTGCTGTGATCAATGAGCCCCTTCCCCCTACTCCTGTTGAATGGAGATTTAGAGCCTATCCCTCTTTCAGAGCGCTGCTTTAAAGACAGGACTTTGTGCGCTGAAATGTGGCGGATTGCAACACCGAGGTCAACACGGCTTTTGTTCACGCAGCAGAGGGCAACGCGGGGCCACGGAGGAATGCTTGACTTTCACCTAATCATTTGATACTCTTTTTCTCAATGAACTCTTTCTTTTGTTAGGAATTTTTTTTTTTTTCCTTCTTATGTTTGTTGGTCCTTCGTTGCAAGTTTAAATATGCACAATGAGCTTTTCTGCTCTGTGTTTGATTTAACCACACCCTACCTTTTGGGACTCTTTTGAGAAATACCCTGTGTTAATTATGAACCAGCAGGTAGAGCAAATCTAAGCTTTCTTGCTCCGGTAAATCATTCCAGCAGAGCAATGGTACAGACATGACATGACAGGGTCTCACCTTCCAGCTCAGCCTGCATGTCCCCCCCCCCACCATGAGAGATCAGACACTGCATAAGCTGTGCTAATGACTGTGTCCTGATACAGATGCCCTCTGTAATGAGGTCAGCGTAGGAGCGGCTGAACTCGCTGCCCCCTCAACCCGCACTCATAGGCTCTCCCTGCTGGCGACGCAGAGGAAATGACTCGGTGTCGATAGCCATCACATAGGGATGCAATTAATCAGCTGTTTGTTCTACTAAACATATACACATTTTACAATAGGAGGAAATATCATGCCTCCAGGACAAGGGACATGCAACATAGAAAACAATACACCTATAATATGACAAGACAAGTCAGGATTATTCTACACTATATCTTCACTTTTTTTTTTTTTTTTGGTTTTTGAAAAGCCACGAGCATAAAACGATAACTGTATGGCATAAATACAGAATAAATAACTACACAATGCAGGATATGTCCTCATGGAAGCAGGAGTGTAAGGGTGGATCCTCTTCATGCCTTTCAGTCAAGTATGCATCAGCTTTTGTCGAAGTGCAAGAGATCTGGTTTCTCATTGCCTTGGTAGCAATAATAAAGGAGTTCTGTGTTTTATGTGGTCGACTTGCCGAGTTAGGAGATGCTGTAATAAAGGAAAGCGCATGCCTGTGGTTTGGACGCCGGTGTCTTTGGATCACCGCTGGAAATAAGGTGATTGAGTGGCTTTGCTTTGTTAGCTTTACCTGTTTGTTCAGTGGGACGTGCTGCGTAACTTTTGCCTGACTCAAAGCACTACGCTAGAGATACACACAGTCAGCACTTTACCGTAGCTCTAGGGCAAGACAATTAACCATAGTATTATTAAACACAGTTCTGAAGGTGATGATTTCTGACTTTCCTATGACGGCGCCTCTGACAATAGTAGCGCCTTCGAGTTTAATTAATGTGCTTATTATAGTGCATTATCTTTATATGACGATCACTTTATATGAAACTGATTACTCCTAATAATGGATTAAATAACGTGTGTAATTGTTTATATGGTGAGGGTTTCTGTTGTAGAAGGAGACTCCAGTGTCAGTCAAAGGTCAGACTGTTCTTTTAGGGCATCATGGTTTCTCTTTAGCACTGTGTTGTCATATTAACTTGAAGGGCCTGAAAAAGAGAAAGGCGGCCGTATTAAATCGATAAAATACACAGAAGTACCAGAAAAACTGGTATACCAGTTCATACTTGGTAGGTCCCACACGGGATCTTGGAGGGAACGTTGCACAGTCCTCATGCAGATGTTTATTGAGGCCCCAGCATTGAATTCTGATGTTACTTGAGGCAATGTTGCACGTCTATCACGTGAAACTGGATTGTGTAGCAGTGACAAATTACTGCACTATAAGAGAAATATAACATTTGCTGTTTCAAAAAATAAGGTCAAGGTTGTAATGGTATCACATCTTACCATTGTTGATTCTTAATACAACACAACCCATTACATTTTATTCCCTACTTATTGGAACATTGGTATACAATCCCATGGTCTTTTTTTTTAACATATATTGTGTTAGCTGATACTTGTGGGATGTTTGCATTTACCTAGTCAAGGAGCACTCATTAGTATACATGTTAAGCAACGCAGTATAGATTTATAATGTACTAACACCCTATTTACTCTATTTCATTTAAAATAATACAAGTGCTGTAAAAGTACATTATTGTGTCCCTAATGTCATGCAGCCCTTTGCTACTATGTGCTCTTTAGCCACGTAGTCTTGTTATGATGTAAGTTACTAAATTATAAATGTGGCCAGAAGTGAACCATTGTCTAACAGCGTGGTCATCTGTTTTCCGCTGCCTCTCACATCTGTCTCTCTGCTGTCTAATCGCAGGCTTTGTGCACCAGAGCAGCCTGAAAACACAGCGCGTGCTGTATGCTGACATGTCCTATTAACACGGCTTGTGTGTACGCATGTGTCTCTGCGTGCACATGTTTAGACAGGTGTGTTTTTGCCTGTGAGGGACACTCATAATCTTCATATCTGTGTTTGCTCTGCCATTTTGTGGTCTGTGGCTTTAGGTTTGATCTGCCCTGGGATGATAAAAAAAAGAATAAGTAATCATATGCTGAAGCGTAATCTGAATGTGCTGTAATAATGGGCGTAATGGTAGTGTAATTTTTCTATTGTGTCCGCCTAGGTGATCGTTATACACACAGGCTTAGGAGAAGGCTTAGGAAGATTAAGGTATCTAGAGGACAGGAGATCCACCATCGATTTTTACACTGCTTTCAAGCAAACATTTATTTATTTGTCATTGGGTTGTCATTTAATTATTTATTGGCCAGGCTTCACCTTGAAGCCCTGCAACAGATCAAATCTCTTCATTCCTCTGAAGCGTGATTTGACCACTGGCTCCATTGAGAAGTAGTTGTGGTTTGTGTACACAGTATTGTTCGCGATCTCAACAAGCATATTTCCAAAAGATGTTTTATAGAACATATGTGAGGCATTTTCTGAATACACTGAAGTACCAAAAAAAACTGGTATACCATTTAATACTTGGTAGGTCCCCCACAGGATCTTGGAGGGAACGTTGCACAGTCCTCACGCTGATGCTTGGTGAGGCCCCAGGATTGAATTCGGATGTTACTTGAGGCAGTGTTACACGCCGATCTCGTGAAACGTTTCTTGCCAGCCGACGCTGGTCACGTTCACCCAGAGTCTTTTTACCGCAACACTGCTGTCGTAAGTTTGTAGTCACGGTACACCCTTGAAATGCTCATACGTGAAAATCCAAACTTTGCCTCTACCTCCAAATTTATATGACCCTTGATATGTATTTTGCATAGGCTAGAGTAAGAGAACTTTTTTGTCTGGTGTGTAGATCTGCCCCTTAAACCATCCAGACGTCATCCTTATCTTCAATAAGTGCTTTATCATGGTCAGTATGGAGATGGATCTGGGGTCTATCCACAGAACACTGGCCATGAGGTAAGAACACACCCTGGATGATATAGCATACACACACACACATACACACACACACACACACACACACCACCTAGGGTGTAACAGTATAGACAAGAGGCCAGTCCATTTACTGGTGTGTATTTGGGAGGTGTCAACAAACCAAAAACCCCAAAGGAAACTCGCGCAAACACGTCGAGAACACGTGGAACTCAAAAAAGGCAAAGGTTCAGACTCATTCCTCAGTCTTGCAGCTTTCCTGTAGGTTATACTGTAGTTACTGAACTGTACATGGCAGTTAATGTATAATATGCTCTAAGATGAGTTACTGAATAAACAGCATCCATTCTCTCCTGCTGTCTAATAATTGTCCTCGGGAAATACCGAGCAGTCATTCTGTATGTCTGGAAAGGTTAAGAACTAAACACGTTAAGTGTAATTGTTTACATTTATTGTGCGATAGCTGCCAGTTGTGGTTATAATAATAACAAATCATTTGAACTAGCTATACCTGACCAACACCGGAGATTGTAATGAATTAAAACATGTTGCCACTGACACCAGGGGGAGTCATTCACTCATATTCTCAGTGCAGCTCAGTGCTGTGTGTCAGGATTGCGGTTGTATTCTTTTGGGTGTATTTCCAGCGCTTGGGGCATGTTGAAAGAGACAGTGATCTGTGTTCAGCCTTGTATTGTATTGCACAATAATTCAGAACAGGCATTGTTCTGTTTTCAAAAGGCCGAACATGACATTTTTTTTTCTGTCATCTGGCAGTAGTTTGTACTGGCATTTACAATGAACCTTTGTATACTTTCTCTATCTGTTTTGTCATATCTGAATATAAACCATAAAAAAATGACTTATAACAATATTATACTGCATATCTAATCCCGGCTAATCATAATCGGGCTTACTCTGTGCCCATATGCATGGGTAATGGAAAGTCCCAGTACACTGTCAGGGAAAAAAAATTTCATGAAGGAGTTCTATGTCTTGCCTTTTGTGTAAGGAAAAGCCTGTGTTGTAGGGTTCTACATGGAAAAGGGGGCAAAGCAGCAAACCATATCACAGGCAGTGGTTATCAAATTGGGGTCCAAGGACCTTGTTGGTGAACTTTTCAAGAATAAAAAGCACTATGGCTGAGATAAATAGCCAAAATATGAATATATTCAAATAATGAGTTTAACAGTTAAACAGTTCTCCCTTCAGTCTCCTCTTCAGGAGGTGAAATGTTGCTCCGTGGGGTTAAGATATACTCTGGGGGGACAGTGTAGCTCAGTGGTTAAGATGGTGGAGTACTGTCCAGATGGTTGTGAGTCCATATCCCACCAAGCCAAACTTCCACTGTGGACCCCTGAGCAAGGGCCCCAAACCCCAACTGCTCAGTTGTGCATATGCGATAAAATGTAAGTTGCCGTGAATAAGGGGGGGTCATTGTCTTCCTGCATAATTAAGTTCCTGCCAATTAGACTGGATGCTTTTACATTTCTCTGTCAATAGGCAGACAGAATGTTTCTGTAGACGTCTGAACTCATTCTGCCGCTGCCATCATGACTTAGATTTTGACTTTTAAATCACATTTTCTCCAGAACTTTTGTGGCTCTGTATTTCTTTTGTGAATTCCAGTCTGGCCTTCTGATTTTTTAACGCTGATGAAAGGTTTTACTCTCGAAGTCTTCATCAAACAGTGGATTGTTATACCTTTACCCCTGCCCTGTTGAGGTTGTTGGTGATGTCACTAGCTGTTGTGTTTGGGTTTTTCTTTACAGGTCTGACAGTGTTACTGTCGTCAACTGCTGTAATTTTCCTTGCCCAAACTATGTCATGTCAGGGTGTTGATATTCCAGTGTTTTCTTTCTTTTCCAAGACATTCCATATTGTTGTATTGGGCTCTGATAGATTGTTTACTCTTTTCTCAACTTCAAAATGGCCTGCTTTTCCCCCATAGACGTCTCTCTGGTCTTCATGTTGGTTTATCCTTATTAACAGCAATTGAAATCTAGGGCTCAAACCAAGAGTAGACATTCAGAGCTATTAATTCTTTCAATGGTCTCCTTAAATGGTGGCGTGGTGGTGTAGTGGTTAGCACTGTCGCCTCACAACAAGACGATCCGGGTTCGATTCCCGGTCCGGGCCGTTCTGTGTG
>JAOVVH010000058.1:23666287-23681941 GCA_028566435.1 Scorpiodoras heckelii | reverse complement strand
AACAAACTATATTTATATATACAGTACTATTTGGTCTATTGATAAGCTGATGCAACTTTTAACTCTAGCAACTGTGAGTAAGAATAAAACTAACATTTTCTTCAAAACCATTTTGAAACAGTGTACAGTATGTGAAACTTATATTCTACTGTATATTCATATAGGTGAAAAATGGGATTGAATGAGTCAATGCTGTGCCTTTCTGCTGTGTTGCATCATGCTGAATATGGAGCAGATCTATTTGAGCTTCTGTTTGCTGCCACTATGAGAATTCATTAGGTGACAAACTGTAGGTTTATTTGTCCATAATTATTTAAGGAATGTATGGAAAATGGGGGAAAAAAACATTCTTAGTGATTTGTTTTGAAGTGCAGCCGAGTGAAAGTGTCCATTCAGATATAACTTCAGAGTGAACAATGGTCTAAATACAGGTCATGCATTGCAGAGCCACAGGCTTGTGCTCTTCACCCCTAAGGCAAAAAAAAAAGCCAGAAGCTGTGATTCATATATGTCCCTAAATCACCCTCCAGGCCCCACTGATGAGACAGCACTCTCCTCTACAGTGCCTTTTGCACTGGCTCAGTGTCCGCCTCGAGGGCTTTATAACCCCTTCAATAGGATTTAGCTATGCGGCCTTGAGAAGACCTCTGAGGCACAAATCAGTGAGTAAAAAGAGCTGCCTCACACCGTGGAAAGGACCTTCTTCAGCCAGTAGTGCATTAAGAACAAATCGCATGATGCCAAATGATTCAATTCAATTCACTTCTGCTTTTTGTTCCAGCTGCCTTTGACATGTTTTATGAAGAAATAAAAGCTGATTTTCCCAAAAACATCCACTTAGGTGAATTTAAACGAACAAATGTTCATTTTATCCAACACAATCTACCTATTTTGTGATCGGCATTGCACATCACTGTTGCCTGGATTGTAAATCAGCACTCCTGTGTAATTTGTTGAGTGCTAGATTATACTCCTAAGACTCTGCTCTTCAGGACGAGGCAGTACATCTTCGGCTGCCTGTTATCTCCACGCTGCTCCACCAAGGCTATACTTAGTATCTGGTGAGTAATAAGTAATCACATTTAAGTGGCTTACAGACAGTAATGATACAATAGCGGGACAGAATGAGGACTTTAATTACATTGGTGCTTGCGTAGAAGCCATGTGTGCTAGACGTGCTGTGTTTATGCTGTCCTAAGGAGTCACTGAAATGGACATGTTTCTGCGGGGTTACTGTAAAGGCGGTGCAATTGTTTGGTTTGGTAAACAGCTCATGTGCTAAAATATCTGCACTTGCTGCCTTTTTAACAAAGTCCGATTCAAGCAGCTGTTAAGTGAGGACATGACATACGGTTGGCTCAGTGACTGCTTTTTTATTTATTAGGCTTACACATGCTTGTGTAATTTTTAAAAAGTGGTGCGATCCAAGGCTGGTATGCGTCATGAATCTGATCTTTTTCTTTTACCTGTTGTGAAAAATCTTACAAACTCTTGGGCCCATGCTCTAGTTAATGACAATGCTCTTATTACTAGGTTTTGGAAAAAAAAGTTAAAGTATTCAATATTAGCACATTCATGCTGAAACATGGATGCCTGAAAGAAAAAAAATTGCTTGGTTATGTCATTTATTTGGTCCTAAATGGTTTGCATTTTGGTTGTTGAAATGTCCATCCACCCGTCCATTATCTTAACCGCTTATTCCTGTTTCGGCGGCATAGGGCGCAAGGCAGGATCAACCCTAGACAATGTGCCAATCCATCGTAGGGCACACACACACACACACATTCATACACACACTCACACACTAGAGACACCAGTTAACCTAATATGCATGTCTTTGGACTGTGGGAGGAAACCGGAGTACCCGGAGGAAACCCACGCAGGGAAGGCAGAGCTTGGAAACCTACCTAAGGTCATTCAGAAAAACTTACTGAATATTTTAAGTTATTAGCTTCCAAAAGGGTTTTGTTTAAAAGATCAGATGATTTTCTATGACTTGAATTTTAATCTGTTATCAAGGAAGAATCAATTATTTACTAGTTGACGTGCTTTATTAAATCATCTCATTATAGAAACCCCATTTCTAGAAAAGTTGGGACATTTTCTAAAATGCAATAAAACATTAAAAACTGTCATTTGTTAAATCAGTTAAACTTTTATTTAACTGATAAAAGTAGAAAAGTAGTTTTACTGACAAAACTAATTGTATTTAGTAAATATAAAAATAGAATGCAATGCCTGCAACACTCAAAAAAAAAGTTGAGACAGATGCTAAGTAAGACTGAAAAGGTTATACAAGTAACACTGGAAGGTTCCACAATTAGCAGTTTAATTGGTAACAGGTGAAGTCATCAAGATTGAGTATAAAAGGAGCATCCACCAAAGGCTTAGTCTCTGCAAGCAAGGATGGGTCATGCTTCACCACTTTGTACCAAACTTCATGAGAGAATTGTCAATCAGTTCAAATACAATGGTTCTCAGAGCAAGTTTGCAAAGAGGTTAGGTCTTTCACCATCTACATTTCATAAAATCTCATGAAAAACGTTAGGGAGTCTGTGGAACTCTATTAATTTTGTGCAGAAATGCCAGCGATTTCTCTGGGCATGAACTCATCTGAGATGAACCAAAAGACAGTGTTATTTTGGTCCATATTCCATGTTTCAGCTTGTTTTTGGGAAAAAAAAAAAAAACGGATGTGCCAAAGAAAAAAAAAGACCATCCAGAATGTTACCAACGAAAAGTGGAAAAAAACAGCATCTGTGATGGCATAGGGGTGCATCAGTGCCCATAGCATGTGTGATCTGCATATATGTGAAGGTACCATTGATGCAGATGTTTATATTGTTATTTTGGAGAGGCGTATGCTGCCATCAAGATGACATTTTTTCCGAGGAACTCCATGTGTGTTTCAGCAGGTCAATGCAGGCCTCATTCTGCAGAAGTTACAACAGCATGGCTTTACTGGCCTGCCTGCAGTTCAGGTCTGTCTGCTATTAAAAAGTTATGGTCATGAAGAACAGAATCATACAACAGCAACCACAGACTTTTGGGCAGCTCAAGTCTTGTATACAGCAAGAATGGGCAAAAAATTCCCTTTGCAAAATTGCAACAATTAGTATCTTCAATTCCCAAATCATCACATTTACATTTATGACATTTAGCAGACACTCTTATCCAGAGCGACTTACAAAAGCAATCAGCTGTTACTTTAAAACCTCCTGCCTAATATTGTGTAGGTAACTCTTGTGCCACCAAAATAGCTCTGAACCTTTGAGACATGGACTCCAAAAGTCCTGTAAATTATGAGGTTGGGCCTCCATGGATCTGACTTATTTGTTCAGTACATCCCAGAGATGGTTCTTCAGATTGAGATCTGGGGAATTTGGAGGCCAATTTAACACCTTGAACACTGTCATTTTCGTCAAACCATTCCTGAACAATTTTTTGCAGTGTGACAAGGTGCATTATCCTGCTGAAAGAGGCCACTGCCATTAGGGAATACCATTGCCATGAAAGGGTGTACTTGGTCTGAAACAATAGGTAGGTGTTACATGTCAAAGTAACAACCATGTGAATGCCAGGACCCAAGGTTTCCCAGCAGAACATTGCCCAAAGTATTAGACTGCTTCCGGCAGCTTGCCTTCTTCCCATAGTGTATCCTGGTGCCATTTCTTCCTCAGGTAATTGACACACACACACACACACATGTAAAAGAAAATGTGATTCATCAGAACAGACTACCTTTTGCCATTGCTTCATGGTCCAGTTCTGATGCTCATGTGCCCATTGTAGGTGCTTTCGGTGGTGGACAGGGGTCAGCATGAGCACTCTGATTGGTCTGCAGCTACACAGCCCCTCCACAGCAAGCTGTGATGCACTGTGCCTTCTGACACCTTTCTGTGATAACCAGCATTAACATTTTCAGCAATCTCTGCTACAGTAGCTCTTCTGTGGGATCGGACCAGACGGACTAGCCTTCGCTCCCCATGTAATCATTAAGCCTTGGGTGTCTATGACCCTGTCAACGCTTTACTGGTTGTCCTTCCTTTGACCACTGCATATCAGGAACACCCCATGTTTTGGAGATGCTCAAACCCAGTTGTCTAGCCATCACAATTTAGCCCTTGTCAAAGACCCTCAGATCCTTTACATTCGCCCATTTTTCCTGCTTCCAACACATCAACTACAAGAACTGGCTGTTCACTTGCTGTCTAAGAAAGCCCAATCAATGTTATTCATTTCACCTGTCAGTGGTGTTAATAATATGGCTGATCAGTGTCGCACTTTTAACAATGGACGTTGTCCCAAAGCAGCTTACAAAGAAGGTGCAATATGCAGTATTTCAACAAAATGACAATGAATTGTTTTTATTTATAAGCTCGCCTTGGCTTCCTGTCTGCAATGATCACGTTTGGTAAGGAGTCAGTTTAACAAACTCAGTGTTAAATGTAATCAGTCTAAAACCACGCTGGCTAAGTGCACCATTTTACCCACATACACCAAATGCCAGGCTTTGATCGAGTCGTTTGATCTTTTTGTCACATCATGAAATGTGCATAATCCTAATAGATTCGGTTCGCAATCTGATACAAACTGTCAAAATGTCCACAGTGCTCCTGCTCCCTCATATCATCAGACAGAAGTGATCACAAGTACACATCTGTACAGATGACAGCAGACAAAATGTTCAAATGTTTGTTTGACTCAATAAAAAGTAAGGAAATAATAGCAAATAGCAAATGCCAACATTTATCCTGTGAAGGGTTTTCCCAGGCTGCCCTACACACATATACTGTACGTATACAGATTCTAAAATATCACAGTCAAGAGAATCTGATCTGAAAAAAGATCTGTATTATCACAGAAGGCTCTGCCTTGTTAACCTGCTGATACTGGACACATGCATAACAACCATTATGAAAACATGCTACTTACTATAACACACAGGGTTATATGTATAAGCGTACAGAGGCTTTTCTGGCTGGTAGGATTGACATTTAAAGCATGACTACCCCTGAATTCATGCATTTTTAATGAGATCTCCTAATGTCATCATCCAATATGGCAGCAGTCACTCGTGTGCACTCGGTCTTTGCATATTACCTGTGTTAAAGTCTGAATTTACAAAAAAAATATCTTGTACTACTTTTGTTACAGTAAAACATAGATGATGATGATGATGATGATGATGATGATGATGAAATGTTAACTTTAATTTGCCTTAATTCCTAAATATGAATCTTTCCGCACTGTTTTGAAGGCTTCGTCCTGGAGCGTCCTGTTGAAACAGCATTCCAGAGACACTTAAGTGCTTTTCCTACTCTCATAACCCCCTACTTCTCACAGCACACACTCATACACTTACTCCCACTCACATGCTCTTAGTGCTAAGTTCACTGGTACGTATGTGGCCCTCTCTGAGGTTTCTGTGCACCGATATTTCTGCAGCTGGAAGCATATTCAATGTGACATCTGCTCCCATCTCTCATGCATTTTTTATGGGACGTTCTCCCTCCCAGACACAGCCATACAAAGTGAACAAACTCCATCACGAATGCCCCTTCTTTCTACTTGCATGATATCTGGCAACACCTTGTCAGGTAGCAACATACAATCTGTCCTGTCCGTAGTGTGTGTAGGTGTTTGGACGAACAAACACAGTAGTGAGACAGAAGCTCTGACGGTGCACTCAATCCACAACCTTGCTGAGTCATGACTGGGTGTTTCGCCAAAACACTGATGCTGTGTGGTATTGGCCCATGATATGATGTACTCCCATATTGATAGCCTGATTGATTTTTCTGCTTTCGTCAAGCTTCGCCACTTCCTGGAGCCTCTTAGTCTGGAGTAAAGCTCTGGCTTCAGCAGGAACAAGAGTTCTTGCACTTTGCTTCACTTCTTCGATCCTTCAGTAGCTTACCTTTAAGAGACAAGGGGAAGCACAGCCCTGATCTTTGCACCTTGTTAATAACGGGACATTTATTGCTCTTCTGTCTCTGGAGCTCTGCTTCCTGCTGTGCAGAGGAACTGAAGCTTGATGTGCTTTTCATTTATCATTCTGACAGTCTGCCATTGATCATGTAGCATGCTGGGAGCTCGGCCGTGCTATCGATCTGGCAAATAAAATGATTCTTTATGAAATCAGCTCACTTTCTCACTGTCTTGGGTTTCAGTCACATGTTTATGGGATGCCATGTCACTGTTGAAAAACAAAAAATGTTAATATCTGTGTAAAAGATAGAGCATATATATACTCTGGGATATGTGTGTGTTAGGTGAGTTTGCTTTTCCTCTCTCTCTCTCTCTCTCTCTCTCTCTCTCTCTCTCTCTCTCTCTCTCTCTCTCTCTCTGCCCCTGCTGCTTTTATTTTGTGCCCGATTAAGTCCTGCACACTTTGCCGAAGCCCTTGTGTGAATGTGAAGAAGCCTCTCTGCCAGTTCTGCAGTGGAGCATGCGGTGTTATTGTGGTGGGTTAAGTGCCTCACAATCTAATTACTCTAATGTCAGCTGCAGTCTTAAATCACACTCGCCGGCTGAGTGCACCGCTCAGTCTGTCCTTCAGGAAGGGAAGCCTTGCACGGATCTCGGATTCATTATTCCGATTGGATATGAGCTATTGCACTTATTGGCTGGTGCAAGGAAAAGGCTGCATGGGCTCCCATTGGTTCGCACGAGAAGCAGCTCGCTGGCACGTGATTGGCTCCTGGGAGAGAGTGGGAGGTGAGCTGTGTCTTTCCTCCTAGTGCTGGAGCGCGCGTGCATGCAGGGGACTCTTTACGCTCCTCTTATTTGACTGGCTGCAGGTATTGGTGTCTGCCTCTTGTGTGCGCGCCCACGCGTGCTTCTGTGTGTGTGTGTGTCTCACTGTGTGTGTCTGTAGCAGAAAGAGCAAGAGGAAGAGGAGCAGCGTTTCCTCTCCCCCCTCTGGCCTCCCCGTCTCCCTGCTCCCTGTCACTCCATCCTTCCTCCCTCCCGGACTGCACCGGCCTGGACCCTGTACCCATCAGCCCCTTTGACTCTCCTCTCTTCACCATCCCGTCTCAGCCGCCGCAGGTAAGGAGCCGCACTAACATGACCGGCTGCAGAGCTGCTCCAGCTGTTCACAAGGTATAATAGCTTTTCTCTCCTTTTTGGGCTTTTTTTTTTGTTGTTGTTGTTTTCTTCATCTTCTTCATTTTTGACTCGTTTTGCATGTTGTTTTGGTCCACTTTTCCCCTGAATATTACGCTCCCTAAAAAACACACCAACACTCCCTTTTCAGCTCTTTCTATTCTAGCTTCTTAAGTTCTCCCTCTGTCTGCTCCTGTGCTGAGGAAGTAAGTAGACACATGAGGGATTAGGATGATTGTCGTCATGGCTTTGGAGGCCAAATTTCAGCTCATGCTGAGTGCTTCATACAACTTATCCTTGTCAAGCTGTGACTTCACCTGCGCTGCTTTAGAAGCCCTGTATAGCCTCAGTGGAGAAAAAAAAAAAAAAAGAAATTGTATTTTGTGATAGTGTGTGCGCAGTTTTGTTCTGCTGTCCTGGTTTTATTGGTATCATTACTTTTCTGCCCATGTTTATTGACTCCAATGTGCTGCTGTAGTGCCTCTGAGTAGTGAGACACAACCCCAATTTGCTCCAGGTAAAAACTTATTGTGGCTGTTTTTTTTTTATGTAAAAAAAAAAAAGTTCCATCAGGCAAAAATCATCAGCTGAAGAGCTCGGTGTAAAAGCAGATATCGTTCGGTAAAAATGATGCTTCGTGTGCTTTGGAGATTTCCAGAAAAAGAGAAGACAAACAGCATGACGTAGCAGAAACGGTAATTACTTCAGGACTAGGGGTGATCCAATCAAGATGGGCAGTTCAAGCATTACCACGGACTACGCACAAGTGCAGCCACAGCAAAAAAAAAAAAAAAAAAAAAGCTCCTTGTCCTTCACTCTGCAGCACTTTACCTCCAATTAGATTTCTTTCTGAAGAAGTGATTGAGCTATCGATACTGTCTGAACATATTTCACGGTGATTCTCAAGTGCTTTGGCGTTTGTGCTGAAGCACGCTTCATCACACTCCAGTCTGTAGTCCAGGTTGGGCCTGCAGTGCTCTCTGTTACAGGATTGTTTGAAGCCATGACCACTAAGTGTAGTTAATCTTGATTTTACATTATGTGGATACTAAAGAGGAATCAGCACTCTACTGTAGCCCACTCATCATCGTAATTGGCCCTTTTTTGTTTTTCCCCCTCCAGTTTCTCAGGCACACGCGCTTTCTCCTGCCTCGTTTTGGAAGAAAAGCCTTTCTCGGGTGTAGCTATGGGAGGCTTTATTCATCATGTTCATGCTGAGACTGCAGGCTTGTTTTGCAGCGTAGACCTCAAATTGTCTGGGGATGTTGGAAGTGCGGAGGCATTGATTAGACGAGTAAACTAAGAGAAGAACAGGTGTCTTAATTAACACCAGTATCCCTTTGCAGCCACCCTGGCCCGTTTCCAGCAGTGAGATAAAGAAGAAGTGATTATTCAAATTAAAAAGCTGCTTTATTTCATCGCAGGCAGTCGACAGATCCGAGCAGGAAGTGGAGCCGGAGAATAACGGGGTGGCACGTTTTAGCACATACACATTACAAAAAAAAAAAAAATCTCCAGTGCAGGATTAAATCCTAGCGAGTTAAATGGCTCTTCCTACGGTGTATTTAATTTGGTTCGGTGTTTGTGTAACTGTCGTGATATTAGCCTCGTGTTTTGTCGTGCACCCCGTGGGTGCATTAATGAGAGCTTTTTTCTTTATAACTTTTTTTTTTTTTAATCAGCACAGTGTCACTGTCTTTTCAGGGAAATGTATTTATGGCCTGCCTAGTCCTGTATTATAAACCCGCAACGTTACGTGGAGCGTATTCGACTAAAAGCTTTATTTCAGAAGCATATATCACATCCCATGTGGAATAAGTAATTTATGAGCTTCTTCTTTCACCCTGCCCCCTCTCTTTCCTCTCCACCTCTGTCAAATCAGCAGTGCGTCAACACTTCTCAGAACCCCTCTTTTCTATAGCTGCTGTTCTTTTAAGGAGTTTAATATTAATGATTGGGTCTCAGGAACAACTGTTCTGTAGAGGTGAATGGATCCTCGTTTGTGTGTGTGTGTGTGTGTGGACCATCTTTGTGGGGACCAAATGTTCCCATATGACTAGGAAAATCGGACATTTTCGACCTTGCGCGGGCATTTTGCTGGGCCCCGTAAGGAATGTGGGCTCTTTGTTGTAGCTTTTAACAAAAATAAATAGATAAAAAATAAAAGAGCCCAAAAGTTGCTTTTTCATTACTGAGGTTGAGGCTAGGGTTTGAGGCTTTGGGTTAGGGTTAGAATTGGGGGTTTGGGGTGAAATTTGTTCAGTTTTATACTCCATAAACAGACATTATGAATTCCCTATGAACTTTAAATGTATTCGCCTTTTTGCTTGTTTCTAAAGTAAAGTAAAGTAAAGTGCTAGCATTTTAAAAAATCTGTATACGTGGAGGACGCCAGACTCCCTGCCTAGTCCCTACCTTGACATTTAGATAACTGGATCTATCTACTTACGGCAGACTAATATTGCACTGCTACCACATTTTAAAGAGGCACTTCAATTATTAATGCTTATCTTAGTTTTGTTCTCTTCTCTTGGCTGGCGCTCGTCTGTGTTTTGAAGACGTGATGGTGCAGAAGCATTGCAGGCATTTTGAGAGTCGGTGTCTGATTACAGACTGAAATGATTAAGCTTATGCCTTGTTTTTACTATGGCGACAATGCGTTCACATCATTTTGAGGCATTCGGCACTTGAGAAAATTTCACTTACGAAGGAAGGCTTTAGACATCGTTATGCAGACGGACTGTTTTTTACCACCACATTTGATAAACTGGCAATTTACAAAGCATGGTCTTCTTTACAGGCGGACCGTGACGAGGCAAAGTTCGAAAAGCAGCATAAATAAATAAATACATTTCCCCTCGTTCTCGGTCTTCTTAAAGTAGAGATGCTGGTGAAAACTTGATTTTTATTAATCACCTAAAGTTTGCTTGTCAGTCAACACGGATTTGCATTTCATCTGCTGATTCGAGCCGTGCTCCTGTTTCGGCCCCATGCCGGAATTATGCTGCAGAGCTGGCTGTTAAAAATGAACCCAGCTTATCTCACATATACGGGCCTGATTTTTAAGCTTTGCTCAATTAAAATGCCGTCAGTGTAGGGCTAAAAACCTGCTAAACCACTCCAGAGATTAGTCTCAGTGACATATTTGTCTGTGTATACTCCCATCAGCTTCAGAAAGATGTGTGATGCATGACAGAAAGTTTTAGGCAAAAGTTGTGACTCGCAAGATGATTTCTTATTATAATGTTCTTTCTAAACAGACATTTTCTTTCCCCATACAGACAGCCATACTCATGCCGCAGCTGGTCTTTTTGTGCTTTTGGCTGTTTCTTTTATTCCTCCGGATCCCATGTTGTTTATGCTTCCGTGCTGTTGGATAGGCAGAGCTGCAGTATGAATGGGTCTTGCCATTTCTCTTTGCTTTCTCACTCTGTGTCAGAACGCAGTGGTAGCCTGGCCCTCAGGGTCACATCCATTTGACTGTCAAAACTATATGGAGACCTGTTTGTGCTAAACTTTTCAACCGGATGGGAATGAGCTTTTTTTTGTAATTCCCGTGTTCATTTAACACTAGCTGTAGGAAGAGTCGTGGTTCACGTAGTCCACTACACATAGGTGATTATACACACCTGTCATGAAGCTATCAGTATCAGGCTCATGACTTAACTCATAAGACGATCCAAAAAGCTGCCCTGAGGGCTGTGTGTGTGTTTGTGTGTGTGTGTGTATGTGTGTGGGTTTGTATGTGTGTGTGTGTGTGTGTGTGTCTGTGTGTGTGTGTGTGTGTGTGTGTGTGTGTGTGTGTGTTGTATGTGTGTGGGTTTCAGGGCCGGGTGACTGAAATGCTGCACCTTTACGAAGCCGGTGGTACAGAATTATGGCCTGTGTAATCCAGGAGCCCTTTGTGCAGAACCACTCTGCAGTGTAATTTAACCCGCCGATGGGCCGTGAGATCAATCAAGGCCTGAGAGCAGGACGGGGAGCGGAGTCTGCCTTAAAGCTTAGGGTTTTTAATGCTTCCCAGGTAGGATCAGATCATGACAACAGCACACATACTTCTCAACGCGCTTTATCACAGGTCACAGAAGTCAGTTGGCGCCGGATGTGCAATTAAGTAGAAGCTCCCAAGGTGTTAATTTGTCTGCGATCCAGTTTAATTACTTCAGTTTGTATCGTAGTTCAAAGCCTGGGATAGGACGCAAGCAGAGAACGACCTTGTAGAGGTTTTGCATGAGTGAGCATGGAGTCAGTAGCTTGTTGGATAATAATAATAATAATAATAATAATAATAATAATAATAATAATAATAATAATAATAATAATAATAATAATAATTTTATCTCTCTTTGTTGTTTATCTTTCTATTTTTTGTTTCACGCAATAAAGCATGGTGTGAAGTAAACAGATCCTATAAGACATAAAGAACAAAACCCAGTCCAAAACTAGAGTGCAGTCAGATAGAGGCTAATAGTCAAGTCTTAATTATGACAATTTCGTGCAATGTGTGACAAACTCAGTTAAGAAAAAAAACGCCAAGTTTATTTTTGCTCAGTCTCACAAAAATAGTACGTGCATCAACGCAGTGACTCGGAACCTCTCCAAAATGTAATGGGTTCTTCCTTGCCCCATGCAGTCCATCCACCAAGTATCATTACAACAGGCCCTGTAGTTTTCCTGCAATTCTGCTGAAAGTAAATCACCCATCAAACAAACTGCACCGAAAACGGTGTATAAAATGGTAAAACAGACCTTAATAATAATAATAATAATAATAATAATAATAATAATAATAATAATGCAATAAATATTAGCAGTTAACAAACAAAGAAAAAAAAATCTGTATAAAAATATATCATGTGGTGTATAATAAAATATAAAAATCGATAATAGATTGTGTGAAAGTAAAGTAGAACAAAAATAAAGCACTATAAAAGTAGCATGCTAGTAAAAGTAAGGTGAATGTGTAATAAAAGAGGCAGAGTTGATACAGAGGCCTTTCTTCTTGCTTGCCTTTGGCACTCTGGATGTGTGAAGTTTTGCTTGATTAGTGAGTAAAAGGGTTTGTTTTAGGTGCAAGTGCAGGGCTGAGAGCTTACCCACTGATTATTCAAGGCTCTTGCTAAGCCGTGGCACTTCAGTGAAGAACGCCTTCTCCATCTCTCTTTCTCTCTCTCTCTCTCTCTCTCTCTCTGAAGCTGGAGCAGCGTCGTGTCTTCGTGTTTGGGATCACTGGCCATGTGAATCACACAGTGCAGAAGCTTTATTTAGACATAATCCGCCGAGTGTCACTAGAAGCGTGAGACTTCGCTCGACTGGCCCTTCTACCTCACACATGCTCCTCACTCTTCCCAGTGGTCTGACTCTGGCAGTGGGTCACATGACCCTGATTTCAGGGCGAGAAGGCTGAGGAAATACCACATGTGAGGTAATGAACCAGATTCATAGTTCCTTTGGTTCCTTACTCCCTAAAAAGTGACAGGGAGGCACAAACGGATTCCTCTCCAGAGATTTTGGCCAGGGCTTTTTACATTGAGGAGCTGCTGCTATGCTTCCACCTGCTCCTTGGCACGACCACCATCCAGAGAGTGTGGGACTGCAATAATGGGCAGATTGGCCTCAGCAGGAGAAGGGGTGGGAGGGAGAAAAGAGGAAACATGTTGTGTCCTTCTCAAAAGACCTTTTTAGGGTCTTCTAACCCTGAGATGGACTCACATGAGATCATCTCATTTAAAATGTTATTTTTTCTGTTGTTTTTTTTTCTCTCAGAACCTTCCCATATCTTGCTTCTTTCCTTGTTTTTCTCTCTGTTATCGTCTGCCTGGGTCTTTTGCATGCCCTGTCTGCCACAATTATGCTTGCTTGACACACTTTCAAGTGGTTTGTGTTTGCACTCCCGAAGCATCTGCCCAGCTAAGTCAGCAGTAAGTACGCTGTGTAAGGTAGCAGATGGAAGAGGAGAGAACACTTCATCCCAGTGCAGCACAGTTTGCTGTTCTATGAGCCAGAGCCATTGCTCTCCAGATTAGCTCTCTGAACAGAGATGAACAGCATGTGTGGTGGCAAACCACTGAGCTCAAAATCACACGATGGTGGAACTGCTGTCCCTCTACCAGCTAAACCAGCACACAAAGCTGTTGTGTTCTCTGTAGACTGGGAGCCTGAAATCTCTCAGTGAAGGTCACTTGGCCTGTAATCTTTTGTTTAAGATGTAAAGAATTATGTAGAGACTCACTCACTCACCTCGTCACTCACTCTATCCCTCATTCACTCATTTACTCCTTCACTCATTCCCACTCTTACTCACTCACCCCCCCACTCCTCCACTCACTCCCTCACTCACTCACTCACTCCCTCCCTCCCTCACTCACCCCCTCACTCACTCACTTACTCCTTCACTCATTCACTCCCTCAACCCCTCACTCACCTGCCACCTCACTCATTCACTCATCCAGTCATTCACTCACCCCCTCACTCATCCACTCATCAACTCATCCGCTCACTCACTCACTTTCTCCCTCCCTCACTCATCCACTCACTCCCTCCCTCCCTCACTCACTCACCCACTTAATCACTTTCTCCCTCATTCACTCATTTACTCCCTCACATGTTCCCTCCCTTGTTCAGTCACAGTCAGTCACTCACTCACTCTCTTTCTCGCTCACTCACTCACTCACTCACTCACTCACTCACTCACTCACTCACTCACTCACTCACTCACTCACCTGCTTACTCAATTTCTCCCTCATTCACTCATTTACTCCCTGTCATTCCCTCCCCTGTTCACTCATTCACTCACAAATGTTTCCATTTACACGCTAAGTGATTCACTTAATCATTCATTTGTTCACTCACTCAGTTCCTCACTTCCTCACTCACTCCCCAATTTATTCAGTCTCTCACTTGCACACTCATTATTTTAGTTATTGACACACTTATTCATTCACTCACATACTCACTCTTTTGCTCATTCACCTGTTCACTTATTCATTCGCCCACTCACTCACTAATTTAATGACATTAATTAAAGCATCATCAGTATCATTATGAGCAACATATCATCATCGCCTTGTATAAGAGGATATTTGTTTTAGTTTTTTAATCATTTCAGGGTCTTAATGTGAATAATTCTGATAAATAATCACGACTGACCTTTTATTTCTATGACAAAAATTTTGAAACTAGGCAGTGGGCAGTGGTTCAGTCTTTAGTGCTTGTCATTAATAAGAGCTTTCATTTCTGACACTTGTAAAGAGCAATCTGCTTCCTGCAGGCAAATTTGTGTGCCAGATTACTTAGCGATGCAAGACTTCTCCCACACGGTTTGAAATTTTATCCAGTGGCTAATTCCCCTTGATGATTATGTAGGGAAGACAGAGAAGAGCTGTTAGTTAGATCATAACACAATCCTTCCTATCTCTTACAGTAGGGAAGGTAAATCTGAAGATATGGCCGAGGGCCGCCTATTCTTTCTATTCCTGGATGGAGGAAGGAGGAAAAAAAATAGTTTGGGAGAGGTTAGTATGAGCATTATTCAAATCTCGGCTGAGGCTTTGAATTTTCTAAAGGAGCCGTTTGTAGGATTAAGACTTTAAAGGCTCATGATCATCAAAGTGGTTTAATGCCACTGCTCTGTAAGGGGGTGAGTGTGTCAAGTGCTTTGCTAAACATCGCAGCACACCTCCTTCCCCATGCTAATTTAAAGACCTATTTGCTATCGTCTCACATATGCCTCGTCATCCTGCCGTGCACTCTATCTGATCCTGCCTTCCTTTTCACTCTTTACATACGAATATTCCCAAGTGAGTCACTTTTCTACTCTTCTAATGGCTTTGAACTGATGCTTAATCTGCCTGTTTACACATTCAGCATTCATAACTAATTACGTTATCCGTGGAACAGTTCAGAAATGATCAGTTTTCAGGCGTTCGAATGTGAACAATGATGTCTGAGGACAGAATTCAATTACAGCTGCGTTCATTTTTGCAAGTATAGATTTCACACATAGCTACCCTTACACAAAACTTCACATATAAATAATGAAATGATTCATGTGAGAAAGTTACACATGGTTTTAAAAAATTCACATGTATTTTCAATTATTTCAGACATTTTTATTTAATGTTTTTAAACCCATTGGATTTCTCACATATAGTGCATTGTTTATATGCATTGTTTATATGCAAAAATGCATTGGTTCACATAATTCTACATTTTTTCCCTATGATTCCATGTTAAATTTATTTTCACATGTTTTATCAGTATGTGATTCATTTATTTATCATATGACATTTTCACATGATTCGTTTAGTTTCATGTGATTTTTTTTCTGGACTTGTGATTATTCCCCATGATTTTTTTAATGTCTCAAGCAATTTACACACACACACACACACACACACACACACACACACACACACACACACACACACATATATATATATATATACAGTACCAGTCAAAAGTTTGCACACACCTTTAATTCAGTGTTTTTTCATTATTTAAAAATGTTCTGCATTGTAGATTAATACTAAAGTCATCCAAACT
>JAOVVH010000058.1:23458592-23471185 GCA_028566435.1 Scorpiodoras heckelii | reverse complement strand
CTTTCCACTTCTTTGTAAAGAATTTCCTTATGTCCATTGTGTCTGGGGAGGGAGCAAATATTGCAAACAATTGATCAGCAACCAAGAATGCCCTACTGTTACTTAAAGTAAACAAGGCAAAGCTTACTCTTAATATTACATTGTTTAGTTGAACATTCATTTAACATGGCCTAGGGTTAATTTTGAGGGCATATAACAAAAGAATAAGGTTTTAGCAAAAGCCGGACATTGTGAGATGGCAATGGGGCTGACGTTACCTCCTCCAGTTTTGAGCAGCCTGCACCTTTACTGTCTATGCACTGACTGCACTGACCATTCACTTCACTTGCATGCGGTGAGTTGTTGTAGGAAACCCGGAAAACAAAGAGTGGACTTTCAGTCAGGGGTGTATCAAGCTTTTCAAAAGTGGGGCTGTTCTGGGATGGGGAAGTAAAATCCCCTCTGAAATGATCATAGCCAAATTATAAGTACAATCACGACCAATAATAACTTTTGGAATTTCTACATTTTATGTACATCTAGGCCTACAGTATGGAAATAAAACTATGAGTAGTGCTGTTAACAACCCAAAATGGAAGAACTTATTCATAGCCCTTGGCCTAAATGTTCAACACTATTTATACTGCTGAGGTGATGCTAGAGATAAAACGATATAAAAATTTCATATCACAATAATCATGACCAAAATTATCGCGATTACCGGTATTATTGCGATATTGTTCAAATGTGTTGAAAAGTTAAATAAATAAATAAAGAAATAAAGAAATAAAGAAATAAATACTGATAGACAAACTGAAACTCGTTTCACCAACTGGCAGCAAGATGCACTTTTTGTTTGCAACATTTTAAAAATATAGTCAATACATTTGTAGTATTACTTTTGTATTACTTACAATACTTGTAATATTCTGTAAACAAAAAACTCTGCAATAGAGCAACAATACAAAAAAAACACTTCTAAAGTTTAATCTCGGAAACTGTTTTTCCTAACAGCGGCATATACTTCCGCAAAGTCCCGTCTCAAAGCACACTGTCTTCCCTATGTAACGCACTTAGTGGATCATGAAATAGCAGATCTTTTACCCAAAGAGTGCATGAAGTGTTCGACTAAGTCATCTATAATCAACACTAACAATAGGTCATTCCCTATTTAAAACTCAACTGCTTGTTAATGTTGATTGTGTTTGTTCGAAAAGTAGCACACTATGTAGGGAACACTGAGTGATTTGAGATCGTAAACTCAGAACGTAAACACTGCAAGCCAGAGGAGAAAAAGTAGTACTAGCCGTCATTAATTTTACCACGGTTTACAGTGAAACTCTAGGTGGTGCATCTAAATCTGACTCCTGTCTGACATCAACACAGTATAAATACCAGGTAGCACTGACAACGCCTGAAACACCATTACACGCATTGTAAATCAGTGGAGCATAAACATTTGTTTGACCACATTTTAAGTTAAAAGATCTGCATTATGTTGCTTTAGTAGTGACATCAGACATGCAAGCAAACCATGATGTAAAACAAGACTTTTAATGTCTTTAATTATTCTACACGTCCCTGTGCAAGGACGAAGCAGATGAGCACTGCCAAAGTTCTACAAAATGACCTCCAGCAGGCCACTGGTGTGAACGTGTCTGACCAAATAATCAGAAACAGACTTCATGAAGGTGGCCTGAGGCCCTGATGTCCTGTAGTGGGCCCTGTGCTCATTGCCCAGCACCATAGAGCTCGACTGGCATTTGCCATAAAACACCGGAATTGATAGATCCACCACTGGCACCCTGTGCTTTTCACAAATGAGAGCAGGTTTCAGTTGAGCCCATGTGACAGACGTGACAGGGTCTGGAAATGTGGTGGAGAACATTATGCCACCTGCAACATTATTCAGAATGGCCTGTTTGGTCATGGGTCAGAGATGGTCTGGGGAGGCATGTCCCTGGAAGGACACACAGACCTCTACAGACTAGACAACGGCACCCTGGCTGCTATTAGGTATCAGGATGAAATCCTTGGACCCATTGTCAGACCCTGAGCTGGTGCAATGGGTCCTGGGTTCCTCCTTGTGCATGACGATGCCCAGCCTCATGTGGCGAGAGTATGCAGACACTTCTTGGAGGATGAAGCAATTGATACCATTGACTGCCGCTCCACCCCTTGACCTAAATCTAGTAGAACACCTCTGGGACATTATGTTTTTCGGTCCATCTGACGCCACCAGGTTGCACTTCAGACTGTCCAGGAGCTCAATGATGCCCTGGTCCAGATCTGGAAGGAGATCCCCAAGGACACCATCCGTCGTGTCATTAGGAGCACGCCCAAAGTACGTGGAGGCCATACAAACCGCAGAGTACAATTTTGAGTTGCTGCAATGGAATTTGGGCTGAATGGACAAACTAAAAAATAATTTTTTTTAGCTTAGATTTTCAGGGTGTCTTTGAATTCAACCCTCTGCAGGGTGATCATCTTAATTTCCATCAAACGATGTGGCAAGCGTTCGTTCCTGACAGGTTACCCAGTCCATATCAGGAAAGATATTCTGACGAGAAGATCTGATGTTTTTTCAAAGTGTTGGAGAAATACATGTATATAGTTCTACTTAATTACAGGTTACAGATACCAAAGAACAGTGTGCTCTTGCATTTTTTTTTTTTTAAACATTTCCTGGCTGGCTCCCTCTTGCATCACAGAGTGATGAGTGTGTGACGTCGCAGCTCGGCTCAGGGATCTGTCCCGGGAAGCCGTGGTGCTGAATCCGCAGCGACATTCGGACAGGCTGCACCATCACAACCAGACGCACACACTTTCTTTTCCTCCTTCACACTCACACTAAAGGCACGACATCCGTTCATCCATCCGAGTCTCTAGCACTGTCTGTCTGTGCCTGGATTACCAAAGCCCTTCTTCCTTCAGGAGGAACCCCTGCGACGAGACGCACACGGTTTGCCGAGGAGAAGAAGATACTACAGAGTCGAGCTTGTGCTGCAAGTCTGCTTCTGCAGAATAACACCTGAACCAGATCGCCAGGCGTGAATATTGGATCAGCCTGTGCACAGGATCAGCCAGGCGTGTAAAGCGTGCAAGAGATGCAGCAGAGCTCAAAGACTGCACACAGAAGAAGTGCTGGTGCTGGAAGATCTGGGCTCTTGTGAAGCTCACCAGGACATCGTGCGCAGACGCCAGGCTGAATGAAGTGATCGCTTGGAGAAGAGACGTTTCCAGATTGGGAATTGTTTTACGCAGTACGCACAGATCGTACAATGCGCACACACACCAGCTTTCTGTGTTTACTCACTAGTCAGAGTGCCGTTTTATAATTTCCATCCTTTCTGGAAAGCCAGGTGAGTCGGATCTCTTAATTTCGCTTATACTCTAATACAGGGTGTCATTTCTGAATGAATATTTGATAAAGTCAGCAGTCTTTGCTTGGATTTAAGAGGAAAGAAAAAGAGATCAGTGGTTGATGAAGCCAAGTTAAAGATCTATAATAAGGTCTATCCTATACTGGAAGACGTTTAAGATAAGCAGTGCACAAAGTTTGAGGAAGATCTCAGCAGATCTGTGGTTCCTTCAGCGTTAAACTTTCCGTATGTCCAGGGAGGCAGAGTGTCCGGCGTCACCCCCAGGCTGATCTCCTCGCTTCCCGCGGTGACGGACGGATGCCGTGCGGCCGCGGTATGCTGAAGGGCCGCTGCTGCTGTGCGCTTTTCCGGGACCTGCAGGTGCTGCTGCTCAGGGACATGAGCGGACACCGAGACCCCGAGGCTCCCGGGACTCAAACCCGGTCCGCCGAGGACTCGGTCCTGGACACGGCGGTTGCAGAGCTCTCTAAAGAGAAACGGGATGAGCGCTTCTCCTTTATCAGCTATGCCGAGGGCACGCCGGTGTGCAGGATCTGTTTCCAAGGGCCCGAGCAGGTACACTCTTCAAACATTCAGAGCCATTGCTTCAGTTAAAGGTTGTATAGCTTAGAGAACCTAGAGAAAAGGAAAAGAAAGCCGTGGGCTTGTGGTTAAGGAGCGAGCCTTGTGGTCGGAAGGTCACCGGTTCGAGCCCCCCAACTGGCAAGACACGACTGAAGGCATCTAACCCCCAAGTGCTCCCCTGGACTAGTGTGTGCTCACCTCACCAATGTGTGTAAATGTGTGTGTTTCACTGCAAGGATGGGTTAAATGCGGAGGACAAATTCCTCTGTGTGCAAGCACAGTACGCCAATACTTCACTTCACTTCACTTCACTAAACTCTTCCTTTCCTTGCTGCTGGGCTGGGACACCTATTTAGCTTTATTCTTTAAGATACATAAGACTACCAGATGCACCTTTCTATAGGTAAAAGATACATAGCCTACCAAAGGTGCTTGAGGGCACAACCACAACAACAAGGCATGGTACAGTTCAGCATGCTTTTTTTTCCCTAAAGTGTACAGTACACTCATTCCCTTTCATTCATGATTCATTCCAAGCAAAGCATTTTTTTTTGTAAGCTAGATGTGTTAACTATCCAACAAAGCCTTAACTAAACACTTTTTCTAAGGGCGTTCAGGCAAAGTCAGGTTTCAGGTGTAAAAAACGAGCATCATTTCACTTTAATTAAGTCCTCCAGATGTCTTATGGTGCACCATGTAGGGCAAGTGTTAAATCATTCATGCTGATAAATAGGTGCTTGTCTTAGAGTGCATAAGTCAGTGCACTTGTACCTCCTGAAGAAAAGGTTCATGCTATAGGGCCTTTAAGGACACATTTGTACATAATGAGAGTACATCTGACATTTGTTTTTGTTTTTTTTTTTCCATTTTTTGTTTTCTATAAGGGGTGCTACAGCCTTTTTAGTAAAAATAAGCGGTCCTAAAGGCTTTACGTTTAAATTTTTTTTTTTTTTTTAGCTTTTTCTATGAAAAAAGGAACCCTATGGGAGAACTATTAAAGGTTCTGTGTATATATAACTTATAAGGCCCCAACCCCATTAAGAAAAGTATTTAATTGATTTTGGACATTTATTGCCGCATAGCTTCCTGAAGGTGTTGGAACCATATCTGTTAAACCGTATGTGGGAAATCACAGTTGTAGCATTCTGCATAGAACCTTACATGGTTCCTCATGAGAAACAACCCATAGGACCCTATACAGGAATCCTTGAAGGTTCTATGTAAGACGGTACAACATTAATTCAATATCAGATAAGGTTCCAACCCCTTTAGGAAGTATAGGCTTCCTAAAGGCTGGATTTCTAGTGTTCTCAGCTTCCCAAAGGGATTGGAACCTTATCTGATAGGAAATCAATGTTCCACAGAGCTCTGTATAGGTTCTTCAAGGATGCTACAAAACAAAAAAAAATCATGAAAGCACCAAGGCTCCAACTCTATTACTTATTATTATTATTTTTTTTAAAAAGGCTGAATGTGTAAGTACCCTGAGCTTTCTATGTAAGGTTTGATGTAGGGCTCCAGAGGGGCTGGAACCTCATCTGATAAAATTATCTGGTAAAAAATGTAAAGTTCTACATAGACCCTTTAACTCATTAGGGTGTATAACACAAAAGAAAAATGAAGCTTCCACTAGAAACATTTGATTTTTGCATTAAAAATACAGCTCTTTTATAAAGTAGTCATGCTTCAAGATATTTTGTAATGAGTTTTACCTGATGAGACAACAGAAAGAACTCCGTAAAACATCTTCCAGGAATCTGAGTATAGAACGTTCATGAAAGCATTTCATAGAGTTAAGAGTGTAAATTTGCACGTCACTTGCAGAAGTGTTTAATTTGCCTGCTTATACTTAAAGAAAATGATTGATTACACAATAATTAAATGGCACCGTGATGGTTCAACCTGTTATTGCAGTCTGAACTGGTAACATTCTGGATAAAATTGGTAAAAATCAAATGTTGTAATTGTTCCACTGAGATGCCAGTTTATTAGTTGCTGTATTGATAAACCCGGCAACTTGGTGTGAACTTGTATACGTGTGTGTATACACTAATTTGTCAGATCTTCAGGAAGACACTTAGCAATCAGTATTCTTCATCTGTATCTATGATAGATTTAGTAACATGTTTCAGAATGGCTGAACCATATGTACAAATTTAGACAACAAGAAAGCTGCAGCCTTTGTGCCAGCCCTGCCATTTGATCCTAGGCTTCACATGCACAGAAAGAAGGGAACCTGATCCTATTGTACAGGAATGGATACTTTACTCTGCTGATACACATGCTGCATGAGATAGCCATTTTACATCAGAACACAACATGTGAACGATTCGGATGGATCCTGTAGTCAAATTCTTCACCGCTGAATTATACACAGCGCTATGAATCAAACAGGAGTGTGGAAGGAGAGTTCGTGACGCATCCTACAAACCAACCATTTTCTTCTTGTCTCTTCCAATTATGTGATAGCAACCTGAAGCACCTGGGTTGTGTTATTCTGGAGGCTCACCAAATTCGCTGTTGGAGCACTAAATACAAATGGGAGCTGTCTCCTGCACATAACACAAGCCGTAGATATTAGGACTCCCTACAAAATATAATCAATCACACTGCTGTTCTGGTTAAGAAGAAGAAATATACAACGGCATAGTAATTGTGCTATTGTTGCTGCTGGTACAGGGAAATAGATCAGAGCAGAGTCTGTTTGGGGATAATAAATTGACACAGAGAGAAGACTAGGATAAAGAGTATTTCAAGGAAAACGCTTGTGTAATGAATGTCATCCTTGGATTGGGATCCATTGTAACATATCCTATGTTGTTTTTAGGCGGTGTTTAAAAGTATTGCCTGTTTGGTTGTTACACCTACTAAACTTGTGTATATTTGGATGTATTCAGATTTAAACCTGGATGTGGCCTAAACCAGATTTATTCTTTTAGATTTTGTCTCAGCTAGAGATGTGTTTAGGTTTTTGTTTAAAATCCTGTTTATGCAGATATTATTTTTGTTTGTGCATGCCTGCTATATATTTTTTTTTTTAAAGAATTACTTACTGGGTCTGTTTTCCAAATGATAAACAAAGCATTCAGTTATTACTAAGCAGGAATGAATGAACGTGGTCTTTGGTTGCCCCGTGCAGGGGCGGTTTTTAGTGTTGTAGTGCTCGAGTCCCTTCCTGGTCTAGAGATCAGTCTCGGGGCCACCTTTTCACTTATTCTGTCTTGTCTTGAAATTGAAAGCAATTCTGCTTGAATCATGAATCATTCTCAGACAAGAGCAGCGTGGGTTGGACTTGTAAGTTTAAAGGGAGACCTTGAGACTTATCCCCCACCCCCTTCCCAACAGTGACAAAGATAAAAAAAAATGAACTTCTTCATTTTTCATATTCTCAAAATAACAATACACTTTAATCAGTTAATTCACATTGTATTGACTGGTGCTATGTATTTGATACGTAATGTTGGTGATGTAGGCAGAACTCAGCGTTGACTCAGTCTTTACCAATCCAAAATCCCAAAGTCTTGGTCTTGACTCCGAGTCAACCCTTTAAGGTCTTGGTCTTGACTGGGACTCGATATAGGTGATCTCATTCCCATCGCTGGTGGTTGTAGTGAATTGGAGGCCCCAGGCAAAGACTAACGAGGCCCTTCTCCATTTTGATTGATGCAATCATAGCTAATGGACAAAAGTTATTTGGAGGCAGATCTTTTCAGTTAACAAAGCCGCAGGACTAAAGGACAGACCTAAATGATTTTAGGTTAGGACAGACCTAACTGTAGAACTTTAAATTACCTTTAGGCAGTTAAAGGAAGACAATATGGTATTCTTTAATCTTTCTGCTTTGCTACTTGATTGCTGATGTGTCAGGCTTGCTTTAACAACCCAGTGCAGATCTAAAGAGAGGGGAAAGACAAAAGGCTTGATTTTAGATTAAGAATTTCCCACAAACCAACAGACATCGTCTCATCTACTGAAGCTGTTTTGTTTGACTTATTATTTCATTTATTTCATTTTAATTTACTCATTATTATTATAGCCGAACAGGGACATTTTACTAGGCCTATTGTTTATCACTTTGCTTTTTGCTCCAATGCAATCGGTGTTTACACCACTGTGAACTTAATTCGCATTTACCAACAGTGCAAATGTGAATATGTTTCTGTGTATGATAACAAAGAACCTAGTTAGCCTGCCGTAGGCTTATGATATGTTGTATGAAAGCAATATCGCACAATAGAGAGTGCTCTTAAACTGAAACTGTGATTCAGTCTTAGGTACAGCAAGATAGCGAAAAAATTCACAAGGCCCTTTGGTGGATGAGGCCCCAAGCAATTGTCTACCTGTCCTGTATGGTAAAACTGCCTATGGTCCCGTGAGCCTCATATCTACATATCTGACTGCTCGGCTGCACCCAGATGAAAGTAAAAACCTCTGAGTTGTGGAACTTGTTTGCTGCATCCCACCGGATTTCAGTCTTAATCCACTTTTCAGAACCTTGCAGGCATGCTTTATAAAAACAAAAACATATAAAAAAAAAACCCAACAATGAATAGTGTGCCTGCTATTCATATCTGTATATCTATGTGTATTTGTTTAGATCATGTCATCTATTCATTCTAAGTAGTGCTGTCAAATTAACGCGTTAACGAACGCGTTACGTGAACGCGTTATTGATCGTTACGTTGCACGTTTTAGGCTCCGATCGCAAGTGTCCCTAAGCTGTATCCCTGCTCCCTACACATTGCACAGGGTACAGAATTCAAAGGGCTCTTCATAGGGAACTCAGTCACTAAAACGGCTCTATTTGAAGCACCCTGCAACGTCATCAACAGCGGACAGCCTCCGGATCGCGTTGTCATTACGGCACTCGGCTGTATTTAGCACAATAAATCAAACAGCACTGTTCAGACTTATTTCGTGTGCTGTAGGCACTTTTGAAATAAATGTGATGAAACGTCTATGAACTGTGGGTGATGTATTTTAACTTTGTAATGTATTTTTGGTTGTCTCTTCTCATGCACAGTGCTCTGATCTACCTCGTTAGCTATCATAAACATTGCTAAAGATTGAAAGGAACAATGGAGAACGAAGAAGTTGTAGCTCTTTTTGGGTTGCTATATTTTTGTAAGTTACATGAGTTTAATGAGCGACAGAGACGACGATGGCTACCTGCATGTACAACGCAGATCAAAATGTGCGTTAAAACCGCAATTAATGCGATTCATTTCTTTGACAGCACTAATTCTAAGTAATTCATATTCAGTTACATTCCCAATGTAAACACTAACTAATTTATTACACAAATTAAACTAGACATACCACATAGCATAGCCCCCTATGGGCAGACTTTCATAAAATTTGTCATGCATCTAAATGTTGTAGTGAAAGTTCAGGAAGTGAAAAGGGTCAGTACAAAAAGGGTGTGAAAGTTCAGGAAGTTTGAGGATTTACAAGTATCACAAGATATTGGTTAATGACCAGTTAGCTTGAATTTAGCTTGAAACATTATTGACTAGGTGGAGCTATTCCAGAAATGAATCATAATGAGCTACGGTAATGCGACTCCTGAAGGCCAACTTGCCATAAAATGATAATAATTTTTGGGCTATTACCCAAAATGTGCTTTGATCCTACCCCAGTTCAGGGGCGATAGCACAAAGGGAAATGCACACATAGGGACACAAACTTTATAGTTTGTATCAGACATTTGGGGCTACAAACATACTAGGTTTCATGTGTATTACTGACAACCAAGTATGTGATATCATTAACCAATAACTGGTAAAAAAAAAAAAAAAAAAAAAAAACAGAAAAAGAAGAAGAAGGAGAACTTACACTAAACAAAATTTGTCATGATAATGGTCATAAAAATAAATAGACTGGCAACTGAGCATACTGTGTCAGTCATATTAACCATGATGTGGTACACAGTGCACAGTGTCTTTCCTGCTTTTTGTCTTCCAGAAACCATTTTTCAATTTATTTAATATCAGTTTATCGTAGCTTCTTTAATATATTATGCCCACAGGAACCAATGCATAGATCAGACATGAACCATAACACAATAAACACATATTAAGTCCAGTATGCAATGTCATGCTACTACTCTGGCATGCTATTACTCTGTAGTAATTTTGTTGTCAAGATCTCTGAACAGTTATGTGTGTGCATGCAAGTGTGCGTGCGGATTCGGGTACTAGTGTGCTAGACAATAAGTACATAGAATACCAGTGGCAAAAGTTACTCAGATACATACAGACGGCTGACAAATTTATGGAAAAATCAGTGGCTCTGTTATGCTTAGGGGAGACGTTATTTATTTTGCTGGCAGGATTTGGCTACACATGTCCCATTGTAATGAAGCGTCACTGCAAATCAATACAAGATTCTTCTGACTGATTACTTTTATCCTATAATGTAACATTTCCATCCTGATGGGCATGGTTACGTTCCAGGATGACTCCTCACACATCTATAGGACATGAGGGCTCACTGAATGGTTTGATGAAAATAAATACGATGTAAATCATATTCTATGGCCTTCACACTCATCAGATCTCAACCCAGTTGAACACCTAGGAGAGGTTATGGAGCGATGTGTTAGATAGCGCTCTCCAGCACCATCAGCAAAACACCAACTGATAGAAAATCTTTAGGAGGAACAGTCACTCCACTTCAATTCCACAGAATCTCTGCTAAGACACACTGAAGCTGTTCTGGTGGATTGTGCCAGAATATTATCTGTAAAAGTATCTATAAGCAGTATACGTACAATGCTGCACTTCTTGCCAACATAATTTCCAAGACAAGACACATTTAACTAAATTCATCATCAGTTTTATTTGTACAGAGCATCATACATAGACTTCGTATCAGAACGTCACAACAGGCACTGATTTACATATTCGCCGACATACTGAAACACCAGAAAAACTGGTATACCAGTTAATACTTGGTAGGTCCCCCACAGGATCTTGGAATGAACGTTGCACAGTCCTCACGCTGATGTTTGTTCAGACCCCAGCATTGAATTCTGATGTTACTTGAGGCAGTGTTGCACACCTAGTGTGTGAAACAATTCTTGGCAACCGACACTGGTCACGTTCACCCAGAGTCTTGTTACGGCCGCACTGCTGTCGTAAGTTCGAGGTTTTGCCAGAATTCTTGTAGTCATGGTTACACCCTTGAAATGCTTATACGTGAAAATCCAAACTTTGCTTCTACCTCCGAACTGCTACGAAACATCTCACGAGCTCCAACTCTTAAACCGCACTGAAAATCTCAAAATCGTGATAAGTTGGCATTCTCACAGTGGAAACAGCTCTAGAAGCTTCCATAGATGTCTATCGCTTTACATACACACAGGCAGACCCGACCAGTGACGTGCATAGGTGCCGTTGCTATGTATTTTGCATAGGCTCGTATGTACCAGTTTTTCTGTGACTTCAGTGTATATTTCCACTGAATACAGGTATAATGGTAAAGAAATCATTCGGTTTGTCAAGGCAGTCAGTATCAATTGCAGGTCAGAAGCAGAATAATAATAGTGTTCAGTGTTCATGAGTGTGCATGATGTGTCCTGCGGTGATGACAGTTCGTTGAATAAGCGAACAGCAGCATGTCGACACTCCAGCACACATAATAACATGAGTCTGCATTCCACTCCACTGCTACATTAAATTCCCTGTACAGTGCCCTCTGCCCTCCCAGCAAATCAGTGATGGAAAAATTGATTTCACTACAGCTCAGGGCTCTTCTCATGTGGGCCTTCGACTGCCGAGCACTTTTCTGAGCTATTATGTGCCAAAGGTCTGACTTTGTGGATGTATATTTCTTTTGTCACTGGTGACACATGTAATTCATAGCTTCTCTTTGCAGTGGCACGAACAAGATTGACAGTGACACAGCCATGACTTCTACATTGTACCATAATTACATGACTATTGATTTTTCTAGTCGTGTGTGACTCCTGGCTCGCTGCTTACAACACATTTAGACCTACTTGTGGAAATGTTTAAGCGCCAGATAATGTGGCAGTGACATGATTTCTATACCATCATAATATGAGTATTGATTTCTTTATTTTATAGCTTTTGGCTCACTAGTTAAAGCATGTTTCTGAAACATTTCGATACGTTCTAGCTCCTACTGTATGTATAAGCAATAAAACAAAATGGCACATGCCGTTATTGGAAAATATTGTACTATACAGTGGTGTGATGCAGCTGGACAGAAAGCAAAATTCCTGTTACCTTGCTGAACTCAACTGGTTTCCAGTAACAGCACATCCCAAAGCATTTTATTCCACTTTTACTACATGAATGTATATCAAATTTTGCAATTTATTTATTTATTAATGAACAAGATGACCTACAGAGTTATGTTTAACATTGTGGAACAACTGCAAAGCAAGTTAGCTCCTGTTGTCACTTACAGTGCTTTCCACAATTATTGGCACCCCTATAAATTCTTAGTAACATAATGTAACTGAAAGGGCGGCACGGTGGTGTAGTGGTTAGCACTGTCGCCTTACAGCAAGACGATCTGGGTTCGATTCCCGTTCTGTCCGGGCCGTTCTGTGTGGAGTTTATATGTTCTCCCCGTGCTTGTGTGGGTTTCCTCCGGGTACTCCGGTTTCCTCCCACAGTCCAAAGACATGCATGTTAG
>JAOVVH010000058.1:23263234-23276962 GCA_028566435.1 Scorpiodoras heckelii | reverse complement strand
AAATCTAATCATATATTACATATAATATTATTATGTAATATATAAAAATATGTATTTCTCACCTGGAATTGCACCTTCAAATTTGACTTAAGGTACACAGTAATAATACTAATAATCTTATGCATGATTAGTTTTTAGAGTAAAACTTTAAACGTACACCTACATGCACATTTCTAGGTAAAAGATACTTTCTAAAGTTACAAATGGGGACTCTTGAAAGTGCCACCCCAGTGGCAAGCAAAGTGTAGTCCCCTTTTTCTGAGAGTCCACTGTTCCCAGGTATGATGGTGTGGTTGTGAACTAGAAGTGGAGTGTGAAAAGGGGAAACTGTTGCTTATGCTGACTTTCAGTTTGTTGCGGCTGTTACTAAGTCTAGTCTTGTTATCTCAAATAATAATATTTCCAAATTTCAGTTATATAAAGCAATAGTCTTGTTACTGCTGCATGCCATCCAGAGGGCAGAAGTTGGAAAAGTTTAGCTATAATGAAAAAAAAAATCTTACAGAAATCAGAACACATCATATTCTTATCAAATATGAAAAAATGCAATATCATAAAGTTTGCTGCCGTGCTATTGTGAATGAATGATAATCTGTGCTGTTACCCACCCATAGTTCTACAGACATGCTTTTATTTATGCATTAATATAATGTTTATACATCTTGATTATCTGAATATCTGTGCTTTCCTCATATAGTTGTGATAGGAATGACATCTTTTGAAGCAACCGTAATTTCCATCCAGCAGTCCTGCTTTCATTTTGTTTAATCCATTCTGCGTGGTCCAGAGTCGCCTAGTGCTGCTTAAGAGTTGCGTCTGTGCTTTGGATACGAATCCTAAGAGGAAATGTGTATGTAGGGTGGTCTGTGTGGGGTGAAAGGTGGGGTATCGAGTTGATTAGAAGGGGTTGGGTGTGCAGGAGGGCACGGGTAACAGAGTGTCTATTGTAATACTCCTAGTTGATGATCGGACCCTGTCTGCCTTGGACAAAATGCCACAGCAGATATACAGCCCAAGAGCTTTCTCTGGTTTGCAAAGCATTGCAATACTTGAAATACTTGCAATACTGAAATACATTTGCAGCATTTCATAACTTCTTCTCTTGTATAGCTGTTTATTCTTGTGAAATAGAAAACAGATTTTTTTTCTTGCTCCAGTCTTATACTTAATGTGTAATTTAAGGTACTTGCATATTATTATTTGTGAAAATTAATAAAATGAATTTAGTTTCAGTTTGGTAATGACTATATAGTGTTGAGAAGATAAAAAAAAATACACTGTACTGTATGCCACTGTACCTAAAAGAACTAAGGCAACTAAGGCAAAGTGAGGCTATGTCATGATGAGGTTATGATTAAAAATATATATATTATAATCATTATTTTACTGTTTTTGAAGGCATCTTTGCATCTCTTTACATGTACCATTTAGGCATGTAGCTATTTGCACAGTGTTGAACTGTACAAAACCCATGGTAAGTCTGTAACACTGAAGATACCTGATCTCAGCTTGTCTCTGTGTTCTTTCCTATCTGTGTGTTCATGTTAAATGTGACCTGACGGCATGCATGTGAGTTCTTTGACGATCTCTGTAAGCTGACTGAGATTCTTTGTTTAAAGGAAAGCAGGCTGTGTAGTAACTCCCTGCCCTTGCTAATTCTGAGCAACTGCGAGTCTTACTAATCACACTAAAACAGAATTGATGCGTAATTCTGGGATTAAATCAGCATTAAATATCCCCTAATACTTAAAGGAGGATAATTAAATAAACATCTCCTATGAAACAGAGAGCTCACTACCTGTCACATAGCTCAAATTCACACTGTAGATTTACTGTGGTCATCTGCATACAGAACAGGCAACCGGTTCTCTAGTGGCGTCCCGTTATACAGCCCAGCAGGCAGAACCTTCCTCCGGGATGGAAAAAGGTGTGTTTCTGTGTGTAGGTGGCACCAGACACTGCCAGTTTCTCCTACTTGGAGTTTAGGCAGCTGTATCCAAAGCAAACTATGATGATATGCCTCCATGGTGTAATTGTGATGCCCTTCATTGATTTCATGCACCACCAAACACAGTCCACATGTGGGTTTGGGCAGCTCTAAGACCTGAACAATTTCACTTTCATGTGCAGATGAGTATGTGAATAATGCTGGCCTTTGAAGGAATGTGGATCAACTTTTGTATAGTTATATTTTCCCATGGATTTTTCCTTTCGATTGAATAAATAAGGAATAAATACGACAGGATGACATAGTATAGGAATAACCAATCAGTGATTGTGTAATGCTGTGTGATGTGGTCTGATCACTGTACCAAACCTGAGGCTGATTATTTTTCTGTAAGAGCAGTTCCCAAAGCATTTGATTGCTCTTATACCACACTTAGCTACTGTTATCACTTATCTTATAGCAGCTTTACAGCTCTCTCTCACCAGCCGCTATATTTTTCTCTCTCCTGAGACAAATTAGACAACAAAAGTGCAGCTTGGTCACAGAGAAATTACAAAGCTTGTCATCTTGAAGGTTTTCATGTAATGAAAAAACCTCTGATTGTTACTGTGCTGACAGAATCTATTCCCAAAAATGCTAAATAATTGGTTGCTATAGAACTATTGTCAGAGCTGCTATTGTACAAAGTTAATCAACACCTTCTATCCAATCAGATTTGAAAATTCAACAGCGCTGTGGTAAGTTTTACTAAGTTATAATAAGTTTTAATGGTCCATTAAATGTTATGCATTTTTCAGTTATGAATTCAAGTGAGGCTTATAAAGCTGATAAAGTCTGCTGTGTATTTTTTTACCAAAGTTGAAGTTCTGCCATTCTGACTAAGATATTTATATTTGTATATCCAATCAAATCCAACAAAAACGTTTTGATCAAACTTGAATCGGTACATTTACAACGTATAATACTGCTACTATACTGTAGCTGTAGTATTTCTGTTTCTAATCATACCTAACACACACCTGCATGCAAGAATAAGCTCATCAATCATACTTATTTGGCACTTTTGCCAACAGTTCGCTGATCTTCAGAGGACACTTGTGCTTTCTTTCATCCTTCAGAGAACAGTAAATCACCTGACTGGTGTGGGATGGGGATTACTGAGGGGTTGAGTGACCTGACAGATTGCACAACCGTGATAAACACTCTTACCTGCAGCAGGTAGTTCAGTGGAAAGAGGAGTGTTTGTACAGTATATGGGGGGAAAAAGAGTGCTGTTTGTATAATATGTTTGTCAGATTGCTTTAAACAATGCACTGTGTGCTCACTTAACCTATTTTTTTGTAGTGTGGTTAGGTACCACACAAACTTTCTTAATAGCACATAGGCACGCCCGGTGTTTCCGCTTTCAGACGTGTCGAGGCAGAAACGTCAGGTTTGATGTGTTGTTGGTTGCGATTTGCGTGCACAGAGCAGAGGGATTTATACATTCTGGAGGAGATTTAGTTGTGGGAGTTTGTGTTTACTCTTGAATAACCAGTGTAATGTAGCTTAGCTTCAAGCAGAATACTAATGACAGAGATCATTCAGTGAAGATTTATACCCACTGCATGCTTTTGCTTGTTTAATACCTTGATCTGATTCCTGCCTGCATGGGTTAGAGTGTATGAATGCATGTTGTTACACAGGTCATTTGCAGTCTATTTGCCGGTGTATATTGTGCATTTTGTGTATCTGGATGGTATCACAGTAGCATACAAAAACACATTCCGTCCTGTCACAGGGTCTGCTCCGCACTTTGCCCTTATCTGCGAAGCAGAGTACTTTATAAAACCAGAAGTTAAGCCACGCCTCCCTGCCAGTTGTACCCTGCCATGCCAAGACATAAAGAGCTCCAGTGAGAAAAACAACTGGAGTAAGGTGAAGAAAACAAGCTACGTACAGCCACGCCACTCCCCTTTGTCCATGTTTCTCACCTTTCATTTTGTGCTGAAGGCCATGTTTGTGCCTAGAGAAGAAAAGCACCTGTTTTTCTTAGATCCCATCTTTATAAAACAAACCCCTCATCCCCGCAGCCTTCAAAGGCAAGGACCTGCTGGCTGGAGTGACATGAGGAACATTTCTGTAAAGTACAGTAGCCCAGCTGTGTTAGTTTCTCTTCTGCCACATGGGTTTAGTATTTCAAAGTTAGAAAGAGCACAAGCACATAGGATACTTGCATTCTCTCCTCTCTCAGTTCGAAACTTTTCCAGTTTATGGTATAGATGTGTTTGTGTCAGTTTTTTTCAGCATCATATATATTCTTATTTACACTGGAGTACCAGAAAAAAAGGAGCTTATGAAAAATACGTAGCAACGCCACATATGCACGTCATTGGTTGCATCTGTCAGTGCGTATATAAAGTGATAGACATCTATGGAAGCTTCTAGAGTTGATTCCACTTGGAGAATTACAAGTTATCATGATTTTGTGATTTCAAACGCAGTATAATAGTTGGAGCTCATGAGATGGGTTTTCATGGCATTTCAGCTCATGAGATGGCATTTCAGAGGTAGAAGCAAAGTTTGGATTTTTACATATGAGCATTTCAAGGGTGTATCGTGACTACAAGAATTCTGGGCGTCAGCTGGCAAGAATCATTTCACGTGATAGGCGTGAAACACTGAATCAAGTGACATCAGAATTAAATGCTGGGCCCTCAACAAACATCAGCGTGAGGACTGTGCAATGTTCCCTCCAAGATCCTGTGGGGGCCCTCCAAGTATTAACTGGTATACCAGTTTTCCTGGTACTTCAATGTACCAGTATAATAGTTGTGAAAGAACTATTCAGAGAAACTGTGTTTTTAAGACTGCTTGTCCACTTGCTTGAGCAGGTTTTGTCACGCAGACCTGACAACTCTGGCAAGGAATAACAATGTGTTTTTCAAGAATAGAGACCTCTTGTAACACCTTGGTTTCAGGTCTCTTGTCCACATGGTAGTTTTGTGTTTATGGAAAATAAAAGTGTTGCACAATGACAGGCTTAGAGACATAAAAAAAGAAAGGAGTGTTTTATAGCCTGTGAGGTAATGACAGGTATAGTATTTTTATTTTTTTTACCATGCCTTACTTACCCAAGAGTTTATAGAGACACTTTGTGAATGCATATGCAGTTATACGTTATGTAATGGGCATGAAGAAGAACCATGTACATGTTTATCATCTTTATTATAGTGGTTTTTGTACCACCAGCGGTGGCTCTCTTCCGTACACACTCGAATAGAAAGATGTCCCGAGGCAGGCAATAAACAGGATATATTATCTGGCTCGTGCCAAACCACACTATATCATTCCCGCCTGTATCAGTAGTGGTGTGGAACAACCAGCCACTGACGTGTAACCTCACAAAGTTGTAGGTGTTTATTCAGTTATAGATCCTGTTTACAAGCCTAAAATTTGTTTATGTGACCTTGAGAATTGTCGTTGAGCTGTTTTGAGGATGATCCACCTTTTAGCAGTGCTGTTAGGCTGATCCAAAAAAAAAGTGCAGGAAAAATCAATGTATTTATTTATTCGGTCATTTATTCAATTACAAAGTATTCTCACTTCAGAGAGAGGATTGTCAGTTCAGCAACCCTGCCTGATTCAGAGACAGCAGAGTGCAGCAAAAAGCAGATTTCCTGGCTAATGGTATTGCCACAACACAAGACTGTCAACCTGTTCACAAACACAGTTGCCAGACTTTTGATTATGCTCACCTTCAACCAGTCAAAGACTCACCAGTGGTATAGCCAGGAATTAATTTAAATTTGGGGTCAGGACATAACAATCATTCAATAACAATCATTCTTAAGCATTTTGTGCGAATGCCAGACAGTAGTAGGTACAGTGATGGCAGAGAATTTTTTTGTATAACTTAAAGTACAATCTAATATAAAAAAAACTTGCATGGGGGTGGGGAAGTGGGGGGTGTTGCTGTTCCATGGTTAACACTGTTTTCACATTGCCTGCCCTTTTGCCTGCTTCCAGTTTTCCATTACACCTTGTCCTTTGGTTTTGATAACTGTTCTTGTTTTTTTTCTTCTTTTAATAAAATGTGTGGGTAGTCATGACAGGATCCTTTGTCATTACCCTGGATGTAGCATTATGAGTTGAACCAGGGCCTATCAGTGGCGAGGCAGGTTGTTGTAGGGCAACAACAACAATGTCTTTCCATTATACAAAAATAGCTCTCTAGCTCTCCAGCTCTGTCTATGCCACTGAGAACCCATTAAAATGTCAGGATTGTTTGCAATACTTGTATTTCCCTTCTGCAAGCATCCCAATGCTCTTTTCATCTCATCGCTCCCAAGTAGGGCTACACAGACCCTAAGAACCTCGAACCCTTAAGACTGACAAGAAGCTCACACCCAGACATGCGAGGGCCCAAGTTCAAATCCCTAATATGAAAGTCATTCACGGAAATGTTGGATGTGCCCATTAGCCTCACCTCAGGTTACCATTTGCAAGCAAAGGTAGAAAGGGCCAACCAGGAAATTGGCAGATTCCTTCAGACTTTCTGTGTAGACCACCCAGAGGAATGGTCACGCTTCTTAACATGGGCTTCATAGCAGTTTTAAGTATATACAAAACTCACTCACTCACTCAACCACTCAAGACACGCCATTTGAGGCTCCACTGGAATGCCATGCACACTAACTACAAGGACCATATCATATGTCACCTAGTTTCCCTGTCTCTTTCATAAAACCCCTAGTTCTTGTACCCCTTGATGAGCCTCCTGCTGGTACACCACCGCTAGAAGACTACCGACCTATACCTCAATTCACATTTTAACAGAGTTAGACTCTACTCTACAGACGTAGACAATATTTCATAGACTAGGAAGGTTGCAGCCATGAGGAACACCACTGGAAGTCTTATCAGGTGATATAAGATTCAGATTTCTTGGGAAATCATGCTTGAGATGGCATCAGTTCTTGGTATTTCCTTTGGAAATGCAAGACAAGATGGAGCTGTATTCCCTAAAGCAGAAGTGATTGAGCAGATTGGGCGTCCTTGTGTACCATGTAAGGAAATTGTATTCATGAGGGTTTTTTTTATGAGATCTGAACTTTAATATCAATAAAAAATCATGCAAATAATATATGAAATGCAAATGAACAAAAGCAGACATCAACAGCCACAATAACAACAACAACACCAGAAGTGTCAGAAATAGAGAAGTAGAAAATGATGTCCATATACAGTACCTTTCATTGCAATCACACGTGTAGATTTAGGTAGGGATGGTAGGGAGACACCTATAAACTTTCATGATAGTGAAATATCCCTGTCATAAACAGGTGATAGTTTTGCCTCGGTTGCTTAGGTCATTCATCACATGCGTCAGTCAGGATCTAGAAGCGAGTCTGAACTAGAGTTATGTGCAGGACTGTTTTTTTAATTCCCACTTCTACCAGGGCCCAAACAAATTCTGACCAATCCCAGCAACTCCCACAGACACTTTTGACCAATCCCACCTGCTCATGCAGAAAGTTTGACCAATCCCATCCATTTCAGCAATTAGTAATTTTGTTTACAAATGCCCATAATATATTCTACCAAACTTATTTGGGTCTATTTCCCAGAATATAAGTAAATTATTAATTTAAACCATAGTGGCACTGATTAGGATGAATGTGCAGCGCCACATGAGCATTCCATTTGTCTATCTCACTTAAATCATAAATAACTGAATTTTCTATCCATTTAATATATGATGTTAACATTATGCACTGACTTGAAAAGTATGTCTTAAAGTACAAACCTCATTTCCAGAAAAGTTGGGACACTTTCTAAAAATGCAATAAAAATGGAAATCTGTAATTTGTTAATTCAATTGAACTTTTATTTAATAGACAAAAGGACAAAGAAATGATTGACAGTGGTTTCAATGACAAACTTAATTCTATTTGTTAAATATAAACAAATTAAAAATTGATCCCTACAACACTCTCAAAAAAAGTTGCCACAGAGGCCTTTTCTTCCTATTATACTTTTTAATTGTTGGGAATTGAAGATGATTGTTGTAGTTTTGCAAGTGGAGTTTTTGCCCATTCTTGCTATATACAAGACCTGAGCTGCCCAGTAGTCCGATCACTGTTGTCTGATTCTCCTTTTCATGATTCACCGTACACTTTCAATAGGAGACAAATCTGGACTGCAGGCAGGCCAGTCAAGCCACGCTGTTGTAACTCATGCAGAATGAGCATTGCTCCTGGCATTGTTCTGGGAAAAGATGTGATCGTAACGGCAGCCTCTTTAAAATATCAATATAAGCCTCTGTAACAATGGCAACTTCACATACATGAAGATGCACCCTCTGATGCACCCCCATGCCACCACAGATTATGGTTTTTGCACTTTTCATTGGTAACAGTCTGGATTATCTTTTTCATCTTTGGCATGTAGAATCTAACGTCCATGTTTCCTCCATACAACCTGAAACGTGGACTTGTTTGACCACAGAAAGTTTCCACTGCCTTTCGGTCCATTTGAGATGACTTTGGGCCCAGAGAACTCATTGCTGTTTCTGCACAAAATTAATATATGGCTTCCTCTTTGCATAATACAGTTTCAGGTTGCATTTCTTGATGCAGGACTGTGTTAAGTGATAGAGATTTTCCAAAGTACTCCCTATCCCATGTGGCTATGTCCATCATGGTAGCATGACAATTTCTCAAACAGTGCCACCTGAGGGCTCGATGATCACGCACATTCAGCAGCGGATTGTGCCCTTGGCCTTTATGCACCGATAAGTCCCATGACTCCCTGAACTTTTAATGATATTATGAACTGTAGATGGTGAAAGACCTAAATTCTTTGCAGTGTTGTGCTGAGAAACATTGTATTTGAACTGACTCACAATTCTCTATTGAAGTTTGGCACAAAGTTGTGAACCATGACCCATCCTTGCTAGCAAAGACTAAGCCTTTGGTGGAGGCTCCTTTTATACTCAATCTTCATGATCTCACCTGTTACCAGTTAAACTGCTGATTGTGGAACCTTCCAGAACAGTTACTTGTATTACTTGTCTTATTTTGCCTCTGTCCCAACTTTTTTTGAGTGTGTTGCAGCTAACAATTTCTAAATTTCTTTATATTTAAGAAATAGAATTAAGTTCATCATTGAAAACACTGAAAATCTTTTCTTTGTCCTTTTATCTGTTAAATAAAGTGAATTAACACATTGCAGATTTCAGATTTTGCTGCATTTTTAGAACGTGTCCCAACTTTTCTGGAAATGGAGTTTCTAAGTTTAAAGAATGTAGCTATGGGATCTGGTTAGCAACTGCTAATGGAAATTGCTTTTTTTTTAGTGAGGTAACATAGCTGATAGCTACTGTAGCTGTCTCACCAACAACAAGTTACTTACCTCACCAGCCTATCTCTGTGAGCAAATATGTAAAGGTACCTATGTCAATCATGTGTCGTTGACACTGGATAACTTTCCTTTGTGTCCCTATCAACTTTCATGACAAACTTACAACCATGATTGCTATTGTCATTGTTTGAATCTCTGAATCACCCCAATAAATAAAAGGATGAATATCGTATGTATGACAAATGCCTGTGTCCTTTTGTGAAGTATTCAGAGGCTGAATACGGCTGCGTTTTATTAGTTTGCCCCATGAATATGGCCATTGAAAGTGGGGCAACTCAGGGAGAACATGAGTAAACTGGAGGACATTTGATACTGGAACAGATTTGTTGTTTGGACATTTGAACCAAAATACATGTAGCTGGAGGTTTGTACAGAGAGGTAAGAGAAGAGATACAGAGAACGTGATCTGGAGCTTAGGAGAAATGCCTGCTCATGGCTTTTGGGATTCAAAAGAAGACAAAACAAGAGTCTGTTTGTGTTGAAAGCTTCAGCTAAATGTCTTCTGTACCTACTTTGCTAAAGTCTCTTTCTTCAGTTCCAAGTTAGTCTTACTTCCTTCTGGAGTCCATTCAAGCGCCATTGTAAAAGGAAATTCAAATCCTCCGTGTGTCACAATGTCCATTTTAGAAAAAAAGTAGCTACAGTAGAAAAGGCATGAGATACTCTTTCATTAGTTCATCTGTTAAATCCTATAAGCCCTCGCTGCATTTCAGAGGAGAAGAACGAAGGATTCTGGCCTACAGTTACATATTACAGAGTGAGGTTTAAGCTGCTAAGAGACTGCAGTAAGTGGAATGAACGAGAGCACAGAAGAAAAAAAAAACTGTGCGCATCAGGTTTCTGACTTTACAGTCACCCAAGTCAGACAGTAGATTTAATTTTCCCAACACATCACTGACGACTCTTGACTTGAGTCACGGAAGATTATAGGCTGACAACCATCATGATTATTGGATGTTTAAAGTGATGTTGAAATTTGAGTTACGGATTAATGTATTAACTTTCTTTCACAAAGAAAAGTCAAGAAATGACCTCCATATGCTCAGTTTTGGGGTGGTTGTGTAACGGAATGTTCTTTGCAATTCTGTGAATAGGATAGGTCTTTCAGGGGCTTGCTTTCATGACATTACAGAGGCACTGATGCAGAACCCCTTTCACAAAGCCTCTGTCAACAGATGATAATGGGGTACAAAAGACATTACTGCAGTCACTTAATGCTACTTTAATTCAGCGGGTTGGGCTTTGAGGACGAAATCACCGTGTGCATGAGGGCCACTGTATTTTTCCCAGAGTTACGGTTTTGTGCATTCTTTATGCACGAGAACAAGGGCTAATCAACTTATACACCTTTGGCTTTAGTGTGTTTCATGAGCATAGGATGGACATAATATGCTCACTTCCGTGCTCAGCTTCTTCCGTCCAACTCTGCGCCTTTGTGCACTGATGAATGTGGCCTTTATGTTGCCTTTCTGTTGACACTTTTCTACTGGGGGATTTTTTTTTGTCTGTTTAATAATACTTGGCAAAAGAATTGTCTGTTTTGCACTTGGCAACCAGAAGCTCCTACGAAGACTCGTTCTTCTGTCTTTGTCACTTCCCCAAGCTCATCACAGAGATGGACAGGGAGCAGCAGCCTCATAGGGTGAATCACATTTTGACTGATGCATGGCTTTGTTTTCATTTCTGATCATCTGTCTCTAGTGGCATTTCCTGAGAGGAAAAGATGAGTAATTAGTGATACAGAAAAGCATGGCCAGATTGCGCTGCCCATGTTGGACATCAGCATTTTCATGTTTGTGAGAAGGTTGTCTTTTCTCCGGGGTGGTAATAAATCCCCTCTTTGACATGCTGCATTTACTCTGAATACACACAGGAAGAAAGCCCCTGACTTTTTTTTTTCCCTTTCCATTTAACACCAAATGTTGTAACAAGCTGAGGCAGATCAGTTTTTTCCAACTCCTTCATACTATTTGTGAAAGTATTGTCTTGCACACTTCTAAATTGTTGGGAGAAGGAATTTTTTTAGGTATTTGTGTTGAAGTAACAGCTCTCAGAGGACTGAGAGAAAAATCTAAGCAAGGTAATGTAATGCAGACTGGCATATGACTCTGGGACTTTCTGCATTCTCTGATAGGTTTCAGTGGGCTAGTTGTGTCGTGTGTATACATACATACATACATACATACACATACACACTCATTGTCCACTTTATTAGAAACACACATACACCAGGACACGTATGCGAGTAACTTGTCAGCCGTTTATTTGGCAGCATAAAATCATGAAGATGCAGGTCAAGAACTTCAGTTCATGTTCAGTTCAAAACATCAGACTGGGACAATGTGATCTCAATGACTTTCACTGTGTCATGGCTGTTGGTGACTGAATGGCAGGTTGAAATATTTCAGAAAACTGCTGATTCTCCTAGGATTTGCATAGCCAGTCATTTATACATGGTGAGCAGAAAAGCATCTCAGACAGCACACTATGAAAAACCTTAAGGTGGACAGGTTACAACAGCAGTGGACCTCATCAGGTTCCACTCCATTCAGCCAGCTAGTTCAGTTCTGTTAGTCATTACACCAAATACAAATCTGAGATTATTGTTATTCTGAAAGCTGCATGTTTATTTCTTTTCTTTCAATAAGGACTAACAATTTAAAGCTTTTCTGCTTGCATGTGTTCTGCAATAAGGGTTTCATTTTACAAGCATATTGCATATTTAGTCATTATTCCAAACTGTGTAGTTATTATTTTTTAACGAAGGGACGACTAAAAAAGGCAATTATCAAGTACATCTTGCTGTTGTGACAGAGAAATAAAAGAAAAACTCTTTATGCAATTAGAAACTATATGCCCATTAACGATACCATTTAAAAAATGTATTTATTTATAAACTTTTTGAAAGTTAAAGCTTATGCCGTGTTTAAACTACAGTTACATAAATTCTTATAGGTAAATTCACAAGTTCAGATGTGTACATTCTGCTCCTGAATTTCCACCTTACAGTTAATAAGTCTATATTAATAATATTATCATTACCTCTAAGTAAAAGTAGCATTTTTTAGCCAATAATAAATTATATTCATTCATTCATCTTTAGTAACCACTTTACTCTGGTCAGTTACAGGGACTCTAGAGCTGTCTCATGGCAAGAGGCAGCAATTTACTGGCTCTGCAGCTTAATTATTGTTGGGTCACTTTGTCAGACAACAAGGATACCAAGGATTTTGATTAATTTAAAGTTTTTTTTCAAATCACTGACCTTTTTTATTGCTTAAGATCTATGTAGATTTTTTTTTTACCAGCATGTATTCCTAATATGATTATATTGGTGATATGGGTTATCATATACTGCTTGTGCCATCCCTTTAAGCCAAAGTGGCAAAGCCTATTCTAGACCTCCCTTGATCAAACACAGAGTACAGTTTCCTAAAGAAGACATCATCCATGATGCAATAAGGGTTTCAATCTCTGTACTTCTTATGAGAAACCTCGATCCAACATTGGCACTGAGACCTACCGTGTTGTTTCTGAATGATCGGAAAAGAGACATGTGTCATACATGTGATATTGCTGGAAGCCTGTTTTAAAACCCTGCAATATCACTTCTTTATTACAACCCCTGGATTACAAGCTTATGGACGCACCAAAGTTAGAGGGTGTTCACCTAGCAAATAAACAAGTCACAGATAAGACACAAAACGTTTTTTAAATTGGTGAACATTCTGGCTTTGTGAAGCATAGCTCAAAGCAATACGCATTGAAGACAGAAAATGCACAACAAAACAAACGCTAAACAAATGAACAGAAAAAGGAGTCAGTGTTTGTGACAGAAATGTAAGAAATCGGCTGAACGACATGGGATTTACATATAGAAAATCCAAATGAAACCAGCACTAACATCCGAACCGAAGAAAACAAGGTTACAGTGGGCTAAAGAGGAGCAGTCACAGAGTGTGGATGATTAGATGAAAGCGATATTTGTGATGAATCACAAATCCGCTTTGGCCAAGATGTACACTGAGATTTTGGACACTTTATGTTCATTTTCATTTTTCATTCATCCCACTGATAGAAAATAAGTTTGGTGATAAGGACGTCATTTTTCAGGACAGACAGACAGATAAATATAACTTTATTAATCCTGAAGGAAATTGCAGTGTTACAGTAGCAAGACATATTTGCCATAGACTTACATATATTAGACTGACGGAAGAATAGACATGAATTAAAAATAGCATAATATAATAAAATATGAAAATATATCTATTAGCTATGTTTACATAAGCTAATATCTACAAGGGGTTAGACAATGAAACTGAAACACCTGGTTTTAGACCACAATAATTTATTAGTATGGTGTAGGGCCTCCT
>JAOVVH010000058.1:23189969-23203080 GCA_028566435.1 Scorpiodoras heckelii | reverse complement strand
TATATATAAAACACAATAGATTGTGATGCCTGAAACACATTCAAAAGATTTGGGACAGAGGTAAAATGGTAAAATTAATGAAAAAGTTATACAATTACTCTGTTCTGGAAGGTTCCACAATTAGCAGTATTACTGGTAACAGGTGAGGTCATTAAGATTGAGAATAAAAGGAGCCTTCCAAATACAATGTTTCTCAGCACAACACTGCAAAGGATCTAGGTCTTTCACCATCTACAGTTCATAATATTATGAAAAGATTCAGGGAGTCAGAGGAAATCTCAGTGCGTACGGTTTGAGAAACCATCATGCTACCATGATGGACACAGCCACATGAGCTCAGGAGTTCTTTGGAAAATCACTGTCACTTAACACAGTCCGCCGCTGCATCAAGAAATGCGACGTGAAGCTGTATCATGCAAAGAGGAAGCCATATATTAATTTTGCGCAGAAAACTGCCGAGTTCTCTGGGCCTGATGTCGTGAGATGGACACAAAGACAGTGGAAACGTTTTGTGGTCAGATGAGTCCAAGTTTCAGCTTGTTTTTTTGGGAAAAATGGATGTCAGATTTTATGTGCCGAAGATGAAAAAGACCATCCAGACTGGTATCAGCGAAAGGTGCAAAAACCCATCATCTGTGATGACATGGGGGTGCATCAGTGCCCACAGTATGGGTGAGCTGCATATATGTGAAGTTACCATTGATGTGGAGGCTTATACTTGTATTTTAGAGAGACGTATGCTTCCATCAAGATGAATAACGTCTTTTCCCAGGATCTCCATATCTGTTTCAGCAGGACAATGCCAGGCCTCATTCTGCACGAGTTACAACAGCGTGGCTTGATGGGACTGTCTGCAGTCCAGATCTGTCTCCTACTGAAAATGTACGGTGCATCATGAAGAGTAGAATCAGACAACATCGACCACGGACTGCAACAATTAGTATCTTCAATTCCCAAACGATGAAAAAGTATAATTAAAAGAAAAGGTGATGTGACCCAGTGGTAAACATGACCCTGTCCCAGCTTTTTTTGAGTGTGTTGCAGGCATCAATTTCTAAGTTTGTTTATATTTAACACATAGAATTAAGTTCATCATTGAAGACACTGAAAATCTTTTTTCCTTGTCATTTTATCTGTTAAATAAAGGTTCAAGTGAATTATCAAATCACAGATTTCAGTTTTTATTACATTTTTAGAAAGTGTCCCAACTTTTCTGGAAATGGGGTTTGTAAGCTTATCATTAGTATGCATTTACTTTTGGTTTCTTATTGTTGGTATTAGTATTTGTCTGCTTTCAATAAGTATTCTTGTACCCTATTGTTTGATATTTACTGGAGGAACTCTATTTTCATGTATCACAGGGAGTGACGTAGAAGGTTCACTTAGTCCCTGAAGTGTTCATTCAGCCTTTTAAAAGAATGAGATGGATTAGAGGGCAGGGAACACACAGGGCAACTTCATCATGCTGTTAAGGAGGAAATACCAAGGCCGTAGAAAGAAGACTCAGAGAAGAAGACACTCACTAGCAGAGCACACACATACCACACAACCTCTCTCACCAGCTGCCCAATTTAGGGTTGATGGATGGAGCGTCTAATGAAGTCATTCTCTGTTTACAACCTTTTTCTCTTTGCTAGTGGGGTCTGGATGAGCCTTTGATGCTGACCTCACACTTGCACCATGTTTTATATACAGGGCAGAAAAATGGAGCCCAGACTGGAGAAGAGATTTGCAGATGTATAAGGGAAAAGAGAGTTGGAAGATATTTAGAATATCCAGGTGTTTCAGAGAGCAAGGAGGCAAATGAAAAATTAAAGTGACGGTGCAAGTATGAGTGAGTATGCTTAGAGAAAAACCCAGAATGGGGGATGTAAAAAGAAGGAGGCAGGGGGTAAAGATGGTGAATGAAAATAAGAATAAAGAAAAAAAGTGAGAAAGAAAGCAAGAGAGAGAGACTGAGCGAGGATAGAGGAGGGGCTATGAGGGGAATATGGGGAGGGGAGAGATAAATAAAGGGCCGTGCAGTCACCTCCCCCTTGCTCCTGTGGAGCTGAGTTGCATGACCCCAAAAAGCTTTGTGAGTTTCAGTGAATAGAGAGAGAGAGAGAGAGAGAGAGAGAGAAAGAGAGAGAGAGAGGGAGGGAGGAAAAGAGGAAGGCTCTTAGATAAGAAAGTGAGACAGAAGAGGATGAAAGAAGAGACGGAGGGAGAGAGAAGCAGCAGCAGTTGATCTCATCTCTCTTAGGCGTGTCATGGATTTGTGGAGCAGTATTGCAGTAGTGAATGGACTGCTCTGGAATTCTGTACCTGGTCCAGTGGAATAATCAGGAATATATAGCCGGTCCAGTGGAATAGTCTGGAACTGCAGGCTTGGAGCTGCCAGCGTGATCTCATGATGCCCTCTGTGTCCCTAAATATGCCACCAGCGATGGCTGGACGCTCTCGGACGTGGGTCTGCCTCTCCTGCATGTTCTGGGTAAGCCAAGGGATCTTGTAACTGAGATGATCTCAAGAGACAGGGCTCAAAGCGTACTTGTGTGGCATGCAACTAAGTCGAGCCCGTGTTTGCTTGAATGAGCTGATGCTGAAAGTGCTGCAAGCTTGAATGAACATGTGCATCAGGAACATTTTTGGCTGCATGCACTCCATGCATTATGCCAGTATAGATCGTGCTCGTTCAACTATGCTATTTGACACATTTGGAAGGTCTCTTTTTTTCTCTGATCAGTTACTAAGACTTGATGGGGCACGACAATCTTGCCTGACCTCTGCTCTTTTAACTAGCACGCTTCTTTTGAGAATGATCTACAGAAAACTCAAATCCCACCAAAGCCTTGTGTCCAGTCACTGATTGGCTAGAAAGGGAAGTGAAGCTTGTGGGACTAAGATTAAGGACTTAGGCCTGCTCCCTTGAGCAGTGCAGGATGCTACCTACCAGGAACAGTTTTACCATGAGAGGAACTGTCTGTACAGCTGTAGATATAATCATATAGAAACAAGCAGATGTAGGACGTAGGCAAATGAAACAGATGTGACTGATGCACATTCAGGGTCTAGAAGGAAGTTCCTTTTAGGGCTGAAGACTAAATCTGACAAGTGTTTTACTCGATTGCTTGTTGAAGAAATATGTAATCTGTTATGGCAAAAGTCCTCTATTCTAAAAGCATCCATAGTGATAATATATAGAGTGGAGGTTGCTGTATTGGGTGTGTACAAATTTGAGAAAAAATCGAGATTAAAAATTCTCGAAACATACTGAATTATTAATGAGCCATCTGCGCAAGGTGAGAATGGGAGGATGAGTATGTCCTCTGGTCACTCAGTCTAACTTTGAAAAAGTGGGAAGGTTAGAAATGCACAGGTAAAAAGAGAAGGTGGTAGGGAATTTGATTAGCAGATAAGCGGAAGAGTAGCCCGGGAAGTGACAAATCAGAGGACGGGCAGTGGCATTGCCATCTGGGTGGTCTGTAAATGGAGACTCCTGAGACAAGATGCTACCTAAAGATAGGCTTTTTAGCCACTCATCTAATCACATATCGAACCTTTGTCAAAAATGTCAAAGAACTTAATGGGATGATCAATGTCCATTAAGCCATGCTAATTTGATATTGATCATACGTGAAGGCCCAAGGTCAATCCACTTCAGCACTTTGAATTTGGTCTCCAAAATGGGGCTCAGATGCAAAGGCCACGTGGCAGGGGGTTTTAAATTTCCTTTTGTGGAGTAATGGGTCTGTTCTACAGAAAGTGAGAACCAATCAATCATCATGTAGATCAATGGAAATTGGTGCTTGCTAATAAATCAGGAAAAATCAGAAGATAAACCTATATGGATGTTTTGAAAATAATCCCATTTTCATGAATCATACACACTTTGCTCTATTTCTCAGACTAATGTGTTCCACAACCTTTGAAGTCTTTGTATTCTTGACAGCCTTTTATCACTCTTCAGTGTACTGATGCTTAGCATTTTTTCTAATCCACTCTTAAAGCAAGATTACATATGGGTTGTCAAATTCATAATTACAGCATCTTGCTTCAGACTGTCCTTATAAACATTTTTTTTCTTGCTGCTTTTGAACCTCTATTTTCATGTCAGCAGCTGTAAGTATGAGATCTCTGTGAGTGAGCTGTTATAACAGTTTGCAATGAAAAATAAAACTCAGAGTGACATTTTGGAGGGAGCATGGGACAACATGAAAGGCCATGTGATTTACGATGTCTTGCACCCACAGTGCCACCATTGCAAGCTTCACTGACCACCACAGCTCTCTTGATCCCTGGTACGACTTGAGCCGCAATATGGAACAACTAATGATCCTAATCAGCCCTCATTTTTTTTTACCACTGACTTTCTTTCCCTCATATTTCATTTCCTAACACCCCCTTTTTTCTGTCATTGTCCCCTCATAGTTCCCTCATTACTCTCAAATTCATACCCTCACTCCCACGTCCACTTTTCTTAAAATCTTCGTCTTGCTCTTGTGCCAGCATTTCTTTTCCTAAGGTCTAGTCCTGTTTATGTGTCTGACTCCTTAAAAGTATCTTTTGTCTGTGCAAATCTATATAACATATGCTTTTGATTTTGGCAGAATGCTCAGTGCATCTCTCTCTGTATCTCTCTCTCTCTCTTTCTCTCTCTCTTTCTCTCTCTCTCATTCTCTGTCTCTCATTCACTCTTGCTTGATGTAGTGTCTCCTGATGCAAGCACATGTCTGGGAATGTGAACATTTGTCTAGGGCGTCTCGCTAAGTGTGCGAGACAAGCAAACAGCACCTCTGTCTCCGGAGCAGATAGGAAACGCGTATTCATTGGCTGAAGAGCAGAAGCAGTTCACAGCCCACGAAATTTGTCTGATGCTTTCGCTAGTCACTTCCTAATACTCATCAGAAGTTCATTAAAATCTTGGCAGTGATTCTCAGCTAAAACATGATGTTTGGATGCGCACCATATGTTTCTTATCATCTGTGAACCTAGGATGATTGTTTTTCAGTGCCTTTTTTGTGTTCTGTCTGTTGGGGTGTCCCGTTGTTGCTAATACAACAACGCAATGGAAGCATGAGATATAAAGTCTTGCACCAAGCTCTATTTGAAATGAGTCATACCTAACATTATATGCCATTGTATACACTGAAGTACCAGAAAAACTGGTACTGGAGCCTAGGCAAAATACATAGCAATGCCACCTATGCACTTCACTGGTTGTGTCTGCCAGCGTGAATATAAAGCAATAGACATCTATGGAAGCTTGTTTTCACTGTGAAAATGGTAAGCTATCATGATTTTGCAATTTTCAATGCCATTTAATAGTTGGAGTTTGTGAGATGAGTCATACGGCGGCACGCTGGTGTAGTGGTTAGTACTGTCGCCTCACAGCAAGACGATCCGGGTTCGATTCCTGGTCCGGGCCGTTCTCCCCGTGCTTGTTTGGGTTTCCTCCGGGTACTCCGGATTCCTCCTACGGTCCAAAGACGTGCATGTTATGTTGACCGGTTACTCTATATAATGTGTGTGTGAGTGTGTGTTGGCCATGCGATGGACTGGCGACCTGTCCATGGTGTACCCCGGATTCGCCCGATGGCGCTGGGATTGGCTCCAGCCCCAGCGTGGAAGATAATGGATGGATGGATGGATGGAGATGGGTCATCTCGGAGGTAGAAGAAAGTTTGGATTTTCATATATGAGCATTTCAAGAGTGTACTGTGACTACAAGAATTCCGGCAAAACCTCGAACTTACGACAGCAGTGTAGCCATAAAAAGACTCCGGGTCTACCAAGTATTAACTGGTATACCAGTTTTTCTGGTACATCAGTGTATTATGTTGTATAAAGCCAATTTTTTTAGAGTACCATGAATTTATGATTGTTCAAACAGTAGCATCCTTTGACCATTTGAATAGAGATTCTAGAATGTTTATTCCAGTATAGAGCCTGGCTTTTTAATGGAGATTCTAGATTTCTTATTCTAGAATGGAGAACATGGATTCTGTTCCTTTCCCTGGATCTAGAATTTGTATTCTAGACCCTCCGTTCTGTTTCTACAGCCTGCGTGACTGTAGACTGTAGAACTCAGATACCGGCTGTGATCCTAGACTACACATTAATGAGAATATAATGCAGTGTCAGTGAGATGCCCTTACCTGATGTGTGGATTCCAGATATTCACCAGAGAGAGATGGCCACCCTGGACCTGATTCAGAAAATGAAAGAGGTGCCGAAACCTGGTTGTAATTAAGTTTGGAAACGGCAGGATACCCAGGCCCCGAGTGGGACCTCCTATGTGGTATTTTCTGAGAAGGAGGCCCCCCTATAAGCGAACTCTTTGTTCTTGTAGTGCACACCGCTATGGTCCACTGTGCAACTATACACTAAGACATGTATGCTTATGCACGTGGCTTTTCAGGAAGGCTGCATAATGTAATGTTTGGTTTGGCACATGGCTATTGTGCTTTTTTTGTGCATTTTTTCAAATTAGGTCTGGTTGATTTTGTTCTGTGACCTACAGTGTAAGGTGTCTTATCATACTTTCCAGACATTACTTCATTAACAGCATCTTATCAGTGCTATTTTCCCATACATGGATACAGAGTAACACAGATCGCAGTGTGCTATATTACTCTATCCTGATACTACGCGAGTTTGTAAAAGTCAGAAAGGCATTTTAGCTTTAAATTTGAAGTTCTGTTCAATGTAGGTATTTGGCCTTACATACTCAGAGGATCACTGTACAGTAGGTAGTACAATAGTAAAAAAAACTGCCTCAGATAGTGTAATCAGATCCTGCAATTCAGTCTTACTCTTGACTGAACTGATGACAGAAGTGATTTCGCACTCTGGCACCACATCACTGATCAATAATGTGATTATGTTCAATTCTCAGAAAACTTAGTTTAAGGATACTGGCAGCATTACAGTATTAAAAGTTGAACAGGTCTAGTAAAGATGCCCTGTTCCTTCTAACGGACACACTATCCTTATTTCCTGTCTAAATTAGAAACAGCTGCTTAGGTTGAACTTGATTCTTGTTTATTTACACTCCAACCTCAGTCACAGAATAGCACCTCTGTGGGAGAGAAGGTTTATTTAGGCATGTGCAACAGTTTCTACTTCAAATAAGGACGTAAATTTGCTGCTTTTGTAAGAACATTTAAATATTTATTTGTCTATTTGTGATAATTTGATAATAATTAGCATATCTGGCGGGTTAAAATGGGTTAGCAGGTATACGCCCTCACTTTTAGACTACAAACTAAAAAACAATAGCACCATCAATGAGCATAGGTAAAATGACTCAGAATGGTATGAGTTATAGGCTGAGGCTGATTTCTTTCCAGCACAGGCTGCACATTCACACAACTTACGTATCAGTGACAGTTGTTAAGTGATTACACTAAGACAGCTTCAACGAGACATCCATAACATATCATCAAAATTGCACAAGAAATACAATATTGGGTAAAACGTGAATGCATTGGATTACTTTCTCAGTCGCTGATTTTTCGATTTGTATCATATCTCCTGACATACGTCACCAAAAATGCGGCTTCCGATCTAAAGATTAATGCATGTCCCAGTAGAGAGAGCTTGTTTCCGGTCAGAATATATGACCTCAAGGTTAAAGCAAAATAAGCTGGTTTAATATGCTGGTTTAATGTTTCTTTACTGAGACTTTGAGCCCACATCGTGCTGCAGCGAATCGAGTAAAGTAGAGTTATGGTGACTGTACGAAATGCCTTTCCCACATATTAAACACATATCGTGGTATTTATTCACATGAGCCTTTTTGTCACCAGGGATATTGAAACAGACCTCTGTATAGCATTGATAAACACCCTTTTTGATTGAGTCTGAAAAACATGCACCTTAGCCAAGATGTGTATCTCAACTGCCTTACAAGGTAATGATTAAAGCCCTGGGTATGTTTCTTATAAACCATTTATGTGCCATGAAATACCACTATTATAGCGTAATAACTTTTGGAAGACTTCTCTTGATCTAACCGTGACTCTTGTGAAATACTGCAACAAAATACTTTTCACTTATTTTGTTCTTTGGCCACACGCCTGCTTTTACGATGTGCGCAATTACACTGCAGAGCATGTATGTGTATGTCATTAGCGCATCACTAACAGCTGGCAGCCTTCCATAGACTAATGAAAAGCCCTACTATAAGATTAGCACTAATTCATCTTTTGTGTAAATTATGATATACCAAGGTGTCACTTTTCTCATTTAGAATACAGAGTGAGAATAATAGTAGTCAGTTAATGATCACATAATGCTTTTGAACTTGTCTCTTCAAGGTGTAGACGATGAAAGAAATATAGTCTGCAATGATATATTTAGATACGGATGGACAAAAAGCAAATATATATTGCTATAGCCAGGATTTTTGATTGGAGTTGTAAAGCTATATCATGGATCTGGTTTCAGTTTGAGTATGTATATGGATCTCAGTCCCTGGAGGCATAAGCGTGCCTGCCAATTCTCATTCATTACTCTTACTGATAGTCTAGGAAAAGGGCATGATTATTTGGTGGCTTTTAAATGTCTAAGTAATTTCCTTGTAGGGATCAAGTCTATCTGAAATAATATGCACCTGAGATTTGCATGGGGTTCGAGGATGAGGCATTAAGGGAGAAATAACAAGATTTTGGAATGAAATTTTTTTGTACTAAATGAAAACCACATGAGCCTGGTAGATGGAGAGGTCACATTCCAATCCCTCCTCCCTTGGATAGTGGGCAAATGAAATGATTATGGACCCAGATGCATCCCTCTAAGTTTTTTAGGCTGGATGAGAAAGTGGTTTGGCTGACCAAACCAACCCAACCCAACCGAACCCAACCCAACCGCAGAGGCTCATCCTTAGTCTAGTCTGGAAGTCATAATGCTACAACTGTGTATAATGAAGCTGTTGTGCCAAACATTGCTTATGTCAAATACACCGACTGTACCCTGAGAACTTCTTTGGTTATACATGATGGATGGTGCATTCTGTCTGGGAAATGGGCCTAATGTACTTTTCCAGGGAATTAACCATCACACCAAAACATTCCCATGTTTCATGTAGGTGTGGTGTTTTTACTTTTCAGCCTTGGCTTCGTGCAAAGTATTCCCACTTGAAGACATTCCCCTATCAATGTACCAAATTAGTGAGAGTACACGAAGCCATTCTCAATGTGGACCATGGATTTTGTAGCAGAAACCAGGCAAGCTGCCTCTTAGCTGTTGCTTAGAGGAAGGATTTATGCCTGTCCTGCTGCCCCAGCCTGTAAATGATAGAGTGAGCTCTATGCTCGGTGAAAGATTTAGTGTGCAGGATGCGCTGCTGAACTTGAGTGAGCTAAGTTCAGGAATGAAGTAGGGATGGTTGCTGTGGTGTGCCACTAGTGGTTTGTGCAGCACAAGTTGCACACATACACACACACACACACACACACAAAGTGAAAATACAAAAACGGTCACAGCAGGTTGTCTGATTTCTTCAGAGAGTTTTTGTTAATGTTGCAAGCATGTTTTCAGGTACATTCATTATAATTCTTCGGGATTCAGAATGCACACCAACTATTCGAATGGTGAAATACATGTATAGATGTTCGATCTAACAAGACTGTGCCTCATGTCAGTTGTGACTCTTCTGAACTTTTTACGTGACCTTGCTTGGACTTCACCACCACATAGAAGTGATATGTGTGATAATTTGTGATCCAATTACTAACACAATGATACCTACATTTGTACAGACATACTCCAGAAATGTTCTGGGAGCATCTGTGGCTGATTATGAACATTCCTGAAGAGCTGTAGCGCTATAGAAAATTTGTGACTGAGTAGGACAAGTGTTTGTTTCTAGTGACGCCAGCTGATGTATTCCCATTCTAACACTTATACTCATTTCAAGTGCAATGGCTGATGTGAAGCAGGATTGTGAGGTCCATGGAGATTCATGGTGAATTATGTCTGGGATGGTCAAATACCATTATGGGCTCTTTTGGAACGGGGGTTGGGTTGCAGTGATGATGCAAGGTTTAGTTCTTTAGGTCTTGGCTAATAAAGCGGTATTTTGGGGATTTGTAAATGGGTGGGGGACATGAATTGTGAGGCTTTGGGGTGATGCAGAAAGATTTTGGGGATTTGTGACCGGGGTAGTGGAACAGGATTGGGGGATAAATGGAGTGGGGTGGAGCGATAGGAATAGCATTGTGTGGCTTTGGGGATGGGTGATGGAGCAAGATGGGGGATTAGGGGCTGGGGTTATGGCATAGATTGGTGGGGATTTTGAACTTGGTTGGCTGGATGGAATGTGAAATTAAACTATGGGGTTTTGGATCTGGAATGATTGAACAGGACTATAGCGCTTTGGTATTGGGGTGATAATCTTTGTTATATCCAATAAATGCTGTATGGCTTTTGGGGTGGATTAGGATTCTGGGGCTGTAGGGCTTGGGTGAGAGGGAACGTTTCTGGGAATTTTGGCCTGGGGTAAGAGATATAACTCGTGGGGATTTGGGAATGGTGTGAGAGGAAACATTTGAAGTGATTTATGGCTGGAGAACGGTAAAGCTTGAGGATCTGGGGCTGGGATTAGAGGGAAGGCCTGTAGGGATTTGGGGATGGACTGAGCGGGACGACTTGAGGATTTGGGCTGGGGTGATGACAAAAACAAGATGGGGCTTTGGGACTGGGCCGATGCATCACTGGTCGACAGAATGTCTGCACCAGGTAAACGCATTTATCATAATAAATTGTGTGCATCGCTTTTCTTGCCTCATTGCCAATAATCTAGATGTCTAGGTGACACTGAGGCCCTTGACTGTTTGGGCTGTGCAGGCTAGCAGGTGATTAGATTCAGATGGAGGGTGTACTATTTTTATTAGCTCCCTTCCTCAGCTTTTGCTTGAAGTGCTGAATGCATGTTAAACTTTTGACAGGAACCAAGTGGTATTTTGAGGAGAAAAAGGCACTTGCGTTGTCTGGCTTAGAAATTCTGTACCGTCCTTCCTGTGTTCCTGCATAAGTATGCATTGCTGTGTTACAATGTCTCTGTTACATAAGTAGGGTTGCTTATACCTAGGTCTTTGAGACAGGATGTATGTCTCAGATATACTGGCAACTTCCTAATGCAGCCTAAAGGAGTGCTGAGTCAGAGCCATATCAGAATAAAAATACACACCCAAGCATGTTTGACTTAAGATGGTATTGCCCATTTAATTTGCACTGGAATCTTGTTAATTACATTGAACTTGAAACTCTTTTTTTCGGTTGAAACATGGCCAAGTAGCATGGGTAGATTTTTCAGTCAATAGCAGAATTTCATTCATTTCTTTCCAGTGCAATTCATTATAACCTCTTCGTGCTCCCATACCAGCCTCTCCCCAAATCCCAGGATCTAGTTTCAGAACCTTCATGTGGGGGCTTCCTCCTTACCAGAGATGGAGCAGGAGAGAGAAAAATAAAGCGTAGAGAGCAGGAAAGAATGGTGGGAGAAAAAGCAGGAGAAAAGAGATCAGACATCCTTGGTGTGTCCGAGTGGATATAGGGTCGGAGAGGGTGGAAGGAGAGGGATGATGGGGTCAGAGGTCGGGTTCCCCTGCTGGGTAATGTTTTGTTTATGGAAGAATAGTTGCGTTGTGAAAGAAAACAGAATGGTTGCAGAGGGGGTTGTTTTCTGAGAGACTACAGGGGCCGAGGTGCAAGGAGTTGGAGGCAATTTGCTGAGTGTGTGTGTCTTTGAACACATACACAATTTCTGATTGGTTAAAATCTGGGGGCAGGTTAGTAATTAAGGTAGTACCACTCCTCTTTCTATTGTCAGCGCCACACCTCCAGTTTCAACAGAAGGATCAAAGCGTGACGAGGTCACTCTACCAGAGACTGCCAATATGGAGCAGGATGTGGACCATGTGCACATCAGGCGAAAGTAGACCGAATAAACACTCTGCTTTTTTCTAAACAACTTAACAAATACTCAGAAAGGGATAAACCCAAAGTGGGTTACATAACATAACGTATATTCACAGGTGATTATTTGTGTTCCTTCTATAAAAGCTCTTAAACATGTGTCTTTCTAAAACACACATGCTATAACTTTTTACAAGCTGTGAATGACTCTTCTATTTAGTGTGTGTTTGCCTGTGGGTGGTCTGTTTACAAGAGCAGATGTCTATTTGAGTGAGTGAGGTAAATAAAGAAGCATGATTTTCAGGATGTGTGTGTGTGTGTGTGTGTGTGTGTGTGTGTGTGTTTGAACATATATATCATATGCATTTGTACACTTTCAGTTTTTTTTTAATTTCACCCCAATTTTCTCCCCTAATTTATTTGTGTCCAATTCATACCCTTCGGGATTTCACACGACAGCTACTAGTCAGGAAGGGCAAGGCTTTCCTCCTCCATGACATGTGATGCCAATCTTTGCTTTCCAAGCAATGTCAGGAAGCCTACCTCCTTTATGCCTGAGCTCACAGCTGCCCGTGATTGGCTAGTGAGTGCATGCAGCACTTCTCACCCTGAAACCACGAAAACTCCCAGCCATGGGCAGCTATGGCATCATCCAGATTCAAACTAGCTTTCTAGTGATCATAGAGCAAAGCTTTACCATTGCACCATTTCGGAGCTGCTTTGGTTGGATGTATGAGGTATTTTGGATGCCAGTTTCTGCCACATAAACAAAAAAATAGTGAATTTTTGAAAAAAGTGAATTGCTACGTGATTATTTTAAAAATATTATCCCCAAATTTTGAGATACTAAGTAATTATTTTAACATACTAAATTGTTAGTATGAGGTATTATCTATTATTTTGAGATATTATTATTTTTAAGATACTAAAAAATTGTAGCATTTTTTTTCTATTATTGTATAAAAATGCCAGTTTACTATTATGAGAGAATTCTGAATCATTAAAAACATCCATCCATCCATCCATCCATCCATCAATTTTCCGCTTTATCCCGCTCGTCAGGATCACGGGGGGGCTGGAGCCAATCCCAGCGTCATTGGGCGAAGGCGGGGTACACCATGGACAGGTCTCCAGTCTATCGCATGGCCAACACACACTCATGCACACATTCACACCTACGGGCAATTTAGAGTGACCGATCAACCTA
>JAOVVH010000058.1:23175610-23189869 GCA_028566435.1 Scorpiodoras heckelii | reverse complement strand
TGTGGGAGGAAACCGGAGTACCCGGAGGAAACCCACACAAGCACTGGGAGAACATGCAAACTCCACACAGAACGGCCTGGACAGAATGGGAATCGAACCCGGATCGTCTTGCTGTGAGGCGACAGTGCTAACCACTACACCACCGTGTCGCCCCTCATTAAAAATATATGTGAACTAAATTTCACTAAAGCAATGTCTGGCTTACTGACTATCTGGGAAACAGCATAAATAAGAATTTTGAGTGAACAATGACTTAGTATTTAAAAATTATGAGGTAAAATAATGACTTAGTATCTCACAATAATGAGACAAATATCTCAGAATATTGATTTAGTATCTCAAAATAATGAGATAATATTTCTAAATAATGACTTGCTATCTCAAAATAATGTCTTGGTAGAACAAAATAATGAGATAATATCTCAAAATAAAGACTGATTATCTTAAATTAATGACAATATCTCAAAATAATGAGATAATATCTCAGAATAATGACTTACTATCTAAAAAAAATTACGTTTTATTAAACTGTTGAGAATCTTTACCAGCAGTTTGGAGAGAAAGTTTATATTTATTTACATTTTATTTGATTAAGTAAGCAGTTATGTAAAGGTTATGTATATTGTTGCTGATTTATTATCATTTCAGTAGGAACGGATTATTCACAGGGACTTGTGGAGGGTATTGCAGATACTCCATATAATCTAACCCTAATAATAAACAATAACAACAACAAAACATGATATTTAACAAATAAAAAACTTGCATTGATATACTGAAGCTTGAAGATGTTTATATTTTCCACCATGGGAATATCTTCAGGACAGAGAATTTTGCTATTGCATTTGTTATTAAGTAAAGAAATAGAAGAGATTGGTGAGGGAACTAACTTGTTTTATGAGTGTTTTGTGAATACAGCAGTAATAACATGAATGGTTATAATATACAATGTGTCATTCATTAATTGAAGTAAAAAAAAAAGCAAAGAATTGGCAACTCACTATGATATAAGAGGAATAAAACAGCTGCCCCTCTCATGTTTTCATTTTTTACATAGTAAGAGAACATATATGGAAACCATAATGGTCACTCCTGTGTTGTTTTGCTGACCTCTTGCTAGCAGACTTAAATAACATGAACAGAGACATTCCTAGGCATCCCTCAGCCTGTGCAGTCTTTGTGGGTTGATTGCACCTTGTGAAAATGCAAATATTTTATTCCTGGCCCCTTGATGGCCTCCTTCACCTAGGGGCCTTGAGTAGTGAGTTATGCTCTTCCCCCCTGCTGTGATCATGGGACGTATTGTGTATCCTGAAAATGTCTCCACATTTCAGGATACATCACCCATGCTATTAATACTGTCCAGTAATGCGAAGATGACTTCCAATCCTCTGCCTTTATGTTTTCTTTACAACTAGTCAGCTTTCCTTTCCATGTCTTGGCAGGAATTGTGTGTTAGCACCTGTTTACACTAAGGGCCTCAGCTTGGTGGGTTTCTAAAAGCCATGTCTGACCTGCATTATAAATTTGTTCTGAATGTTTTCAGTTTGCTCTGACAGTCTTGACTTTTTCACGTCTTTGCTTTCTTAGGAGTCCCTAAGGCTTGTTAAATTTAACCCAGAGATAGTCTTCTCTGATTTCTTAGCCTGTCCTGCATGTAAGCAATTCGTTTGATTATGTATTTGTGATAAACCATGTCTGTACACACGCTCCAGGTTCTCAGATCTGTCCTCAAACCTCCAAGTGTCTTCTCCTCTCCTCTCCACATCATATCCCTCACTAAATGTGAGTGCTGTCCTTGGCTTGGTGCCCAGCATGTCTCATTGCAAACGCTGGGTGGATGGAGTAAGAATGTTCCTGGAAAGAGCTTCTTCACTTTGTCTATGTGTGTGTATGTGTGTGTGTGTGTGTGTGTGTGTGTATGTGTGTGTGTGTGTGTGTGTGTGTCTGTGAGATGGAAGACGAAAGACATTTTGTGTGTAAGGTTTTAATTTGCTAAATGGGAGTCACATATGGAAGTATGTGCAAAGGGGACACATGTTTGCCTCACTGCAGTCCCACTTAGACACATAAGATGGATATATGTTGGTGTAGAACCCTCATGTTACCTGCTGGCCCTTATGTCAGTGTTACTGGGTATGTGTGTGTGTGCCTCCTTGTCCTTTCCCACTTCCAGAAGAATGGCACTTGTATCTTGCACAGCATGCGTCGTTTTTTTTTTTTTTTTTTTTAAGTTCAAAGTAAATCATCAAACGGTCTACCACTGGTGCTCTGGCTTTTCTGTCAATCTTGCACACATGCATACTCTTGTCTGGAATCACTATTATCCCATGATAATAGCATTTCAGCTCCAGCAGCAGTTGCAAGATGATATAATGCAGCATCTGGGTTGGAAGTGATTGGAGACCCACTCTCTGATTCATAACAGAGGTGAGTGTGACAGGCCGGAGGTGATGGCTCTGATCTTGCAGTGTGACATTACAACTACAGCTAGCCTGAAATCATATCGAGAGAGCAGGATGGTGGCTGGCTTGATCTCGGCATTTGACTCACAGATGCTCTCCAGACATCCAGACACTACTGTCCAGAATAATGAAGAAAGAATAATGAGGGGAAAAAAAATGTGATCTGTGATCTTGTGGAGTTTCACATGTTCTTTCTGTACGCGGGTGGCTTTCCTCTGGGATCTCTGGTTTCCCACTTTCCAAAATATGCCATTTGGTGGATTGGCTGTGCTAAACTGCTTCTAAGTGTAAGAGCGTAGAGCTGTTATTGAAACTGAATTAATGAATGAATGGCCTCTAGTCTATGGCTGCAGTACAATATTTTCCTTAATCATTCCCAAAATGCATTCTTACTATAAGCTGTTTTTGTTGGAGGTTATTTATCAGGGTGTGCTTAATGATATAATTGACAGCTTAACCCTTATGTGACTAATCTCATAGCCACCCATCATGGACATGCAGGCACTAGTAGGCATAATTTGTCAGCAAATGGAATAAATTATCCCTTATGCCTGTGAAAACATACTGTTAAAATGGATGTTTCACTGCAGGCTATAGCATTTTCTGTTACTAGTGTGGTCAAGCAAGAAATATTTGGATATGGGGAATCCTTTGCATTTTTAAATAGGTGAATGCAGCTGAGGCACAGTATAGACTAGTTTACCTATAATTTTAATGAGCATGGGCCCTTCTTTGTCTAATTTGTGGAAATCACTGTGGGATAGGATCTGGGGAGCTTGGCACTCTTGAAACCTCCTGCAAATTGAATTTGTGTGGAGATAGTTCATACACTAGACATACACATAGAAATTAGAGTCTTCATTCACAGGCTATAGTAGTGTTTGCTCTCAAAAGTTGAGAGATCATTTTTGGGTGATGCGACCTTCCAGCTTGCAGTTTTAGATTTCAAGGATGCACACTTGTCACGAAACAAACCGCACATATAGATGTAGGGTCCAATTTTATTCAATGTCCAGATAATTCTCTTCCTATGCTTTTTTTCTTCTTCTTCTTCTTCCTCTTCTTCTGCTTCTTCTTCTTCTTCTTTGACTTTTCTCCTTACATTGCTATTAGCCGTGTCAGAAGGTCTTTTCGGTAAATTATTGGCGATTGTTTACATACGCCTCCTTGATAAAAACAAAAACAAAAAAAAAAACCAGCAACAGAGAATTATACAGTAATAGGTCTCATCCCAATAGACTGCATTGTTAGTCTTACTGGGACCATACACTAGACCTCTTGTGAATGTCTGGGGGCCATGTGCCTCAGCCTTCCACACCAACTTCAGATTCTTACTGGGTGAAGGGATGCTTTGTGTGGATGGTGGAACTGAATGGGTCTTAGCACCATTCCCAGGGACTTAGCCTCTTTTTAGTCTCGGTGTGGAGCTGTGTATATGGTGTATGCATTCTGCTGGGCCACAAGAGCTGCTGGAAACCCTCTTTCAAGGGTCTTGACCTTTGTGAAAGCCGTAGGGTCTCTTGAATGGCTGGCAGCACTCTGAAATGAGTTGAGCATGGTGGAAGCACTTCCACATGAGGTTATACGGCAGGGGTTAGACAAGTTACAAGCTAACCATTAAGCTGCATTATTCTACAATAGCATCCAAATGGGAAGAATGCCTGCATTGTCTTTGTTACTGGAAACAATTAAAGGAGGATGCCAGCTGCACTGTTGTGTTTATATGGTGATGTATATTTATGAGGATAAACAAGAAGTTCACTGTCTAATAATAGAGCATGTTATGATTGTGTGGCTCCTAAAATTACAATTAAAAGCTCTTGTTTGGGATTTATGTGAGCTCTAGTGAGAATTGCATTGAATGATTGACTCCAACAGGAAATCAGCCAGTCTGAGACTGTTCATTTTTTTCTTCCCGGGTTTCTTTGCCTACTTTCAGAGTTCAGCCTGTTGTGTTCTTGTAAATGAAGGAGCACAAGCGCTCTGTTTCTTAGGGGCCCCTGTGTTTTTGATAGGAGATGCAGGACAAATTGAGATGTATTCTTTCTTGATTTGTCTCCTTTTTTCCCTTTTTATCTTCTGTGCTTAGCAACCATATCATGTGTGCAAAGGTCAGACTAAACAGTATGGATCAGAAAATACGGTGTATATACAGTAGCATTTGAAAGCCCACTACTGATAGTTTATATCTGCTTCTATCTACCAGGATTTCTCAAACAGGAAATACTATCAGTAGTGGACTATATTGTTTGTATTATTGAGTGTCAAAGTGCATCATTTTTGAGAGTTACATCACTTACTGTATGTGAGGTTAGGATCCCACTGCATGTGCTTATTATTGAAATCTAAGAGAATGTATTTTTTTTTTAATCTGCCCTAATTTTAAGCGTATAATAATGCCTAAGTGTACATTTTCCATGTTGAGCTGTTTGCACAGGGATTTAAAGTTCTAGAGTACCCCACAACCCATTGCTTGTATTCATGCATGTATGGCATGATCTCAGTTTCTGAAGATGAGTGTTCCCATGCCTGCAGTGTAAACTGGCCTACTAGGTGGCTCTGGACAGGCAGCTCTAGACACCGCCATGCTTTTCAGTAGTTCAGAGAGATGAAATGTCTTCCAGTCTTGGCCTCTAAAAGGGGAATTCATCTATTGGCTCAACAATTTACACAACACATGCCTGTCTTTCTCTACGGGACATACACGAGTTCCCCTTGGTTATTTATATTTACACTAAGGTAACCGAATCTTACAATGCATCTTTGTTGTAATCAGACAGGGGAAGAACACTGAACTCAGAGCACTGTCTGGTGACTCTCTCAGACTGATAGAGTTTATGAATGTACAGTGGAGACACAATGGAGGACGGATAGCTTTAAAAATGCCACCTGACGCAACCAGTATTTTTTTTTTTTTGGCAACAGCTTTAATGCAGCACAGATCTGAGACTACACACTGCACTGATAGCACTCAACTCTTATTTGTGTTCCCATCATGCATTTTTTTACACACAAATATTCTCCATGAATGTTCTTTGTTCTCAATACCAAATGCTCACCCACACATTGACAGGTGATGGGCAGAGATTCATGGAATGTCCAGGAGTGTAATCAGTAAAATTGATGCTGCATCTCCAGCCTTTGGCCCAGTAAAGCTCCATTAATTCCTTTAGGTTGATGATATCAGGCTAATCAGATTAGAGCAGGGTCGGGCTGAGCCTTGGGACTCGGTGAAAGGGAGTCGCTGATGCCACAGAGCTGTCAAAGTCACATACAATGCTGTATTCAGGTGAGGAGTTGAGATGACAATCTCTTTCTCTCTCTTTCTCTTGTTTTCACTTTTTTTTGGCTGAGCAGACTTGATAATACAAACCTGCAATAGTGTTTAGTGTTTACCTTATAGTTTATTCGTATATTGTCTGTATTTATTGTGTCTGCATACTTTGCACCGTCACTGTGTTCAGCACGGTGACCCTCGTTTTAGGGGAATTGTATTCTGTTTCTAACATTACACCTGTCTGTAATGACATTACAGCTAACTTGGCTTGACCTGACTTAGATTTGTTATGTCCAGAAACCTTAGACTAAATTGTGTGGTATTGATACTAGTGCAGCATTGATAGTGCACTACATGGGCATTGTAGTGGATGATTTGTTGATTTGTTTTTCCATCATGATGGAGCTTCTGGTTTTCTTGTTTTTCAGTGCAAGCACAGAATAATATCGCCTGCACTGAATTTGTGCTCAGCCACATATTGGGGTTCACTGCACCAATGACTGAACTGATGAAGAAAACTTTCACTTTATGAAAGTAGTATAGTATACAACCATCCAGTGTATCTTGCTTAATACATTGAAGAGAATGTAATTATGGAATCGGAAAAATGAAATAGAATGGAATAATGGAATAGAAATATCCTATCTATTCTACAAATCAGAATTTTAGTACAGCATTACTATTAAAAACACATCTTTCACATTTGAACAAGAAAACCTTCAATTATGTTCAATATTTACTTCACCTGCTTAATATTCAGCCTAGATCTGTGTACATAAGCCAGGTTTATGAGATAAAGAAAGGCAAACCAACCAACCAATCAACCAAACAACCGGTCAACCAACCAACCAGCCAGCCAACCAACCAGCCAACCAACCAACCAGTCAACCATTCAATCAATCAACCAGTCAACCATTCAATCAATCAACCAGTCAACCATTCAGTCAATCAACCAACCAGTTACCATTCAACCAACCAACCAACCAGCCAACCAACCAACCAACCAGCCAGCCAGCCAACCAACCAACCAACCAACCAGTCAACTATTCAATCAATCTACCAGTCAACCATTCAGTCAATCAACCACACAACCAGCTACCATTCAATCAACCACACAACCAGCTACCATTCAACCAACCAACCAACCAGCCAGCCAACCAACCAACCAACCAACCAACCAGTCAACCATTCAATCAATCAACCAGTCAACCATTCAATCAATCAACCAAACAACCAGTTACCATCCAACCAACCAACCAACCAACCAACCAACCAACAAAAGAACCAGTCAATCAGCAAAACAACCAACCAACCATATTACCAAAATTTAAATAAAAATCACCAAGGTGCTCTCTAAAATTTGTGCTTTATGTCAACACTGTACACAGAGCAAAAGGTCTGACCTTTTAATTAAACGGGAATTAAATCCCTGATGAAAATGACTGAACTTGTATTTAATTACTGTGAGCTTCGAAAAGTTTTCTCATAACATCCTAGCTCAGCTCTACATGTCTTTGGACAATAATCACCGAAGAACCAGCATCAATGAAACAGATGCGCTGTTATCTAAGACACTCATAAACGACACATGCACAATTTTTGTCTCCTTTTTCTGTCATGTCTTTGGAAATAGAGCATGTTTTTCACAGTAATTAATATGTTTGCCTTCCTTGTCTTAAATACAGAGTCTGTCTCAGTTTGTGCTGCTAGTGTTCAGAAAGTTATGTGTCTAGGGTTCTCAGATATCCTCAGCCTGCCTGTTTTTGGATAACAGTAATGACATGGAGAGTGGAGAATGTCTGGGTCTGCCAGTGGGTCTAGTTTAGGGGATTATGTCATAGACTCAATTACATGGTCGGTACTATTGGACCTTTATGCTGGGAATGCAGTGTTTGTGTGAGGGTACCTGTGGAATGAAGTCATACTCTCCCATGGGAACCAGACCCTGAGATTTCCTGTTCAACAAAACCATGTCTTGGTCTGTTAACCTGCAGGTGTACTTACAATGAGCTGTACAGTAATGCTAAACACACACACACACACACACTCAAAGAATTAAGTTCTGTTGAAGTGCTTTAGGTGTATATGCGGGCAGACATTTCAGCCCTGCTGATCTGGAGTTTCCAGATGCAGTGATGAACAGATCATTAGCTGCAGTGAAGTACCAGGTCTTCATGAGAAAACCCCTGGCTGTTTCAAACATGTTGCTACAATGTCTAGGATGCCTTGACTGCAGGAATTATGAGGAAATTTAAAAACATTGTTGCTTTATGAATGATTTCATACTGGAGATATGACCGTCGAAATGAGGAACTGAATGCTGCTTATGCTCATAATGAAGATTCTAATGATGATGGAAATCTGAATGTCCAGCAAAGTAACTACACTCTGTTACAGAGCTATGCCTCATTTTTAGACATTTTCTATTCACCCTGATCTTTTTTTCCTTTTTGAATTTCTCAGACTCAAGATTATCTCTAATGTTCTTTGTCTTCTTACTACTCTGTCCTTTTTGTTCTCTGTGCAAGCCCGTGGTTTAGTAATGGAGCCTGGGCAGACATTTTCTACATGCTAAATGGAAAACATCTGAGCAAATACTCAGAGGAAGTGGTGTCACCATGTCTGAGTCACCTTGGATTACGGTCAGGGGAGTTATGGGATGAACTGAACACAAAGGGGGAAAAATATATATATATTTTCTCATTTCCTTAATGCTAACACCAACCAGAAAAAAAACAACCAAATCCAGATAAGGAAAAGCAGCTGAGAGAAGGTCTCTGTGTACGAGAAATCCCCCACACAGAGACCTATGACAGGAGGTCCTTTTATACAGGCTTGGTCCGTGGTATCAGAGCAAAATCTACTTCCACGGTTTACACATCACACCTGTGGTTCTGTTCAAAGCTGTCTTGTTTTTTTTTGGACAGCCTTTCATTCTTTCTTTTACCCTGGCTGACGTTCTTACTGATGTGACTACAGATTTAGTTTATATCCAGTTAGAAATTGTCCTGCTCCGATTATTTATGTTAGTTCTATCAACGAGCTTTCCAAACCTGTCACTGTATTGGTATAAAGCTTCTACCTTGGCAGAGACAGGCAAAATGTCTTCTTTCAAAGGAAAAGACAGATGTTGAGAAGGTCTGAACCTGTAAAATGTACTTGCGATGGTTAATTATTTTCTAAATACATCTAGTGCATTGTGCAAAAAAAATGCTGTTGCAAGTAATGTTTCAGCAGCTGGCAGGCAATGTATGTGGGCGAAGCCCAGTAAGTTCAATTAAAACAGAGTCCTAATCATAGCCTTTTAATGATCACTACAGCTACTTTTTGCCATGATTAACGGTTTCAAAACTTCCCAGCTAACAATTTTCATAATGTTATGGTCCTAAGAACTTTTAAAGAGCATTTAATCAAGAATATGATTTAATAAACATTCAAACTGTCTTTTTAATGGTAACCGTGCCGTTTCCATTAGGGATCAATCATTCTGATACCATGCTCATTTACTCATACTTGTGCTCATAAAAACAAAGCATGATACAAGGTGTTATTATATGATGTAAGATAACATAAAATTCAGCATTATATGTCCACTGTAAGCAGCAAATGCTGGGTAGACAAAAAATATGTCTACAGACAATGTTATATGCGTGAAAATATCAGCTCTTTGGCAGTATGTTCTTGTTAATAAGCCAGGCAATCACTGACAAAGAAGGATTCTAACATTGTGAAAACCCCCCACTTGTCTTATAGCTGTACAAAAGCAGTTTTTGAAGTTAAACTAAACTAATTCTGGGGTGAACTGACTGATGTCTTGATGCAACTCATTTCGAATCAGTGTTGGTATATGTGAGTAAAAAAAATACACATGCTAGTACTTGGTCTGAACAAAATAGTAGTCGTAAATCCCTAGTTTCTGTAATATTAGTGTTTGTCTAATTGAGAAGATTTTATGAGCAAAGTTCTTACTAGGCAGCGTTCACCAAGCAGTTAAGACTTTGGGCTGATGACTGGACTTCCAATCTTCCATCTGAGCAAAAAAAAAAAAGATGTCTGTCGATGTTGATAACTACAGTTTGATAGAAGAACAGATAGAGACAAGACCACCTATATCAAGTGCAAGGACTTAAAGGGTCACGGCAGAGTCAAGAGCAAGACCAAGACATGGTCTGTTTTTCAGACCATGGATTTAATTCCATCCAACCCCAGTGAATATTCAAAAGTTAAATTTCTTTAGGGGAAATTTTGGTATGTTGGCTATAGGGGCAGGTTGGAACAATTTATACTTACAGCAAGGTGAAACAAAAATGTAACACAAAACATCTACGCTCTTCATATGGACTCTTGTATTCTGTAAAAATACCTGAAGGACAAAAAGGTGATCAGATAGGGTCAACCTGAACATTTTATGAGGTCACAATGAAAAAGTAACGCAAAACTAAATATGTTGTGAAAGTCTTTGGGATGGATATTTAGATACTTTGACAGCTCACATAAGAGAGTGTTAATAATTGCATCGTAGTAGGATTAGCGCACACGAGCACCCACATAAACACACTGTGATATTGTTTCTTACAGCAGTTTAGAATTCACTTTGCGCTCTGAATAAAGAGAAAAATGGTTGTGCCTGCCAACCTGGGAAAATTCACCAATAGATGCTAAACTTACTCCGTGTCATTTTAGTCCTTGCATGTCAATAAAGGGCCTGCACATAACGCCACTGCAGAAACCCTAACTTACCGACAGCGTTTAGCTTAAATGCCACAAAAAACAAAAACACATGTAAAATGGGAAAGGACTTCTGTATGGGAAATAAAGGGTCTTGAGGTCTCGCTCTGAAATTACGAGTCCAACCCATGCCGCTATAATCTGAGACTAGATTCAAGAACAACTAGAATTGCTTTCAATTTCAAGATGAGACCTAGTAAGGCTGGACTTGAGTACGACAACACTGGATACAAAAAACTGAAACTTGAACCTCTGATGATGCTCATACTGAAGTTCCTTTTAACACACTTAGTATTGCTTGAATTTGTAGTATATAGTTACATATAGAAGTGGAATGATTTATAAACACACTTCCTCATGCCACCTCAGAGGGTGAATCTCAGATGAGTAAACATGAATAACACCATGAAGCACTTCTTAGAACATGTTAAATGCTTCCTACATGTTATACTAACAGGCGGCGGCGGTGGTGTAGTGGTTAGCCGTTCTGTGTGGAGTTTGCATGTACTCCCCGTGCTTGTGTGGGTTTCCTCCGGGTACTCTGGTTTCCTCGCACAGTCCAAAGACATGCATGTTAGGTTGATCGGTCACTCTAAGTTGCCAGTAGGTGTGAATGTGTGCGTGATTGTGTGTTGGCCATGCGATGGATTGGCGACCTGGCCATGGTGTACCCCGCCTTTGTCCGATGACGCTGGGATTGGCTCCAGCCCCCCCGTGACCGCAACTAGCGGGATAAAGCGGAAGATAATGGATGGATGGATATTCTACTAACAACCCAGAACAACCTGGCTGCTTAATGATTGCCCAGTTGGCCTGTTTGACATCATAAATATCCTTTAAACTACTAGGTAGCTTACACACCGTGATAAAGTTTCAGGAGTCTGAGGTGGTGAGTCAGTGTGTACTTAATGACTCAAATTAATTAACACAATGACAGTTAAATTGATAATACTGTGTAGCATTAATATGGCACCATAGTTGATAGTGCTCTACTATAACATTTTCAAGACTAAGCATGCCTGACATGCTAATTCTGTCAGAGCCGTCGTATGGTATTTTGGTGCAGGAGATGGGAATGACTGGCTCTGTCTAAGGGGGTTCCAGGAATAATGCTTCAGCCATGCTGAATGATGAAAGGGAAAGCATTCATGCCTATTACTGCATGTACTTTATGTCCGCATTGTCAGCTTGTCTGTATTAAACCGCGAGTGATCATTTCTCAGGGATATTTAAAACAGCTGTTAAAGATGGATATTTAAAACATCTGATATCTGAAACAACTGGAATTCTGATGTTTTTGCACTCCCATTTTATTAGACGCATATGGCTTGTTTTTTATGTCTTGTATTTATACAGCATAAGTTGCTTTAAATCTTCTTTTGCGTTTCTCTTTGTAGCCGGAGGATTTCGAGGCCGTTCACTCCCACACATTCCGGGTGAAGACGTTTAAGAAGAGCAAGCACTGCGGTGTGTGCAAGCAGACACTCAACAAGGAGGGACTCATCTGCAGAGGTCAGTCCTGGATGAGGCTGTGGGCGAGGGGTCATTAGAAACTCTGAGCTCCTGATGAGTGGTAATAGAAGAAGGTCAGGAGTTACTGGGTGGGTGCAGAGATTAGAGCAAAGGGGCAAGTATGTTGGCTTCCAGCGCTGATGAGATGTCTCTGCAAATCAGGTTTAATCATTAACCTGATTAAATCCCAGGACGAGAATGTGGTCTTCTGACTTTCTGGAAGGAGATTGTCCATCTGAGTTGAGACATTGGGCAGAAAACAGCAAGGGAATCATATGATGCAAGGTTCCAATTAGCAGGAAAAATAAAATTGCAAAACGCATTTCAACAAAAGTTTTTCTACAAAAATTTCTAAAAACTGACATCTGTAATATGTTAATTCACTTGAAGCTTTATTTAACAGACAAAAGGGCAAAGAAAGATTTTCAATGTGTTTTCAGTGACAAATTTAATTCTATTTGTTAATTATATGCATATTTAGAAATTGATGCCTGCAGCACACTTAAAAAAGCTGTCACAGAGGCATGTTTACTACTGGGTCACATGACCTTTTCTTTTAATTATACTTTTTAATCATCTGGGAATTGAAGATACTAATTGTTACAGTTTTACAAGTGGAAATTTTGCCAATTCGTGCTGTATACAAGACTTGAGCTGCTCAACAGTTCGTGGTCACTGTTGTCTCCTCTTCATGAATGGGTCCCCTTTTGAGTCTGGTTCCTCTCAAGGTCTCTTCCTCTTAACATCACAGGGAGTTTTTCCTTGCTACCATCACCCCTGGCTTGCACATTAGGGATAACAGTGAAGGATAAAACCTATGTAAGTTATGTCTAGATTTTATGTCTTTGTAAAGCTGCTTTGGGACAATGTCCATTGTTAAAAGCGCATTAGAAATAAAACTGAATTGAATTGAATTGAATGTTGAAAGTCTTAAAGGAAGAGCTTTAACTCTGACTGTTGTGAAGCACTGAAGACTCCTTCCAAAAATGCTTAATAAACATCTCCTCATAGACAACTTTACCACAGCAAATTGTGTTTATGTGGAACATCTGCCACCTGAGCCCATATGCAATTAGTAGCTATAGATAGGATGATGAATTAACACAAGAAAAAAAAAAATTATAAACCTGTGATTTGCCTTGCACCTACTAAAATGACTCTCGGAGCCATGGCTTCATACCTTCTGACCAATCAGATTAGAGGATTCAGAAGCATGGTGGAACAAAGAATATGAACAAATCATATATATCAGAGGAGTCACTAATACATACTCATAGACATGTAATAGGTATACAAAGACTAAAATAAATATGATTGCTTCTTGAAATGATTTGGCAATGGTTTAAACGTTCACGGCACACGATGAGTTGAGTCCATTTTTACGCGTGACCAAATTGTTTGTGTGTGTGTCTTAAATCTATGCCATTAGACTAATTGTTTAGAGGAAGGTAATGATTTCCTTTTGGTGCCATCAGATCTGTCACTGTCAGCTGTCTCTGGAGACTGAGGCTGATTAGCCGGGTATTAGTGTGTCTCTAAGTTAGAGATGGTTAGCAGCTGCTCTTAAAGGTAAATATTCTTAGAGTTTTACCCACAACATAATCAGTCAAGGTCTGTAGAGAAGACAGCTCCATCATGCTGAAACCTCCTGCTGGATCTCCACTGCATGTGTCAGGGGAAATGGTATCAAAAGTCAGGAGGTTATGGATCTCTTCCAGGCTGCGGGTGTGCTTTATTTTGATGGACAGCACTCTATTGAATTAAAACCTTAGACGTAGGGACTATGCGTAGAGTAAAAGAAGGGTTTATATTTGCTTTTAGATAATGTTTAGAATTTAATTCGAGTTCCCAGTGAGAAAGTAAAGAATAGAAATTTGAACAATAGTTGTACATACATTGTGCACATTGTTTGGATTCATTCTTGGGCTTTAAGAATATAAGCCATTTAACAGACGATGGTAAAGTGCTTAAATTTACATGTACATTGATGGCATTTAGCAGAGCGAAAAGTGCTTAGTCGGTAACTTGAAATATCCAAAGCTAGTGCTGGTAGACCTGAATTCAAGGTACTTTGAGCTATGATACTGATAGAAATTAGTCATACAATACCTAATAAAAATAACAAGCAAAACAAGTCCTATATCCCAAAAGTGCTCCGAAACTACACAAAACCATAGAAGAACAAGACAAAGTCAATAAAATAAGTGAAGTGAAGTGAAGTATTGGCCTACTGTGCTTGCACACAGAGGAATTTGTCCTCCGCATTTAACCCATCCG
>JAOVVH010000058.1:23135631-23151409 GCA_028566435.1 Scorpiodoras heckelii | reverse complement strand
GCGATGGACTGGTGACCTGTCCATGGTGTACCCCGCCTTCACCCGATGACGCTGGGATTGGCTCCAGCTCCCCCGTGACCCTTACTAGCGGGATAAAGCGGAAGATAATGGATGGATGGGATGGAGGGATGGAGTAGTTCTGCAAGGTACGAGAGCGCAAGACCATGAAGCACTTTAAAGTTAGAAGAAGACACGTTTAGCTATAGCTAACCAATGTATCTGTTGAAGGATGGGAGTGATGTGTGCAGAATTCTTAGTGGGTTACAAGACTCTAGCAATAGCATTTTGTATATCTTGGAGGGGGTGAAGAGATTTGGAGGGTAAACCATAGAAAAGAGAGTTACAATAATCTATCCTTGGAGTAATGAGGGCGTGAACCAGGATCTCAGCATCCTTGAGAGACGGCAGCAAACAGAGGTGGGCAAAGATCAAGGATGCCTTATAATACATAATAATGTGTATAATAATTATAATACTTTAGGTTGCATGTAGGATTGAATGTACCCATGTTACAAGAAAATGGGTACATCGCAAGAAGTCCTGCTAAAAGTTCATTTTTTGTCTCTCAAACTCCAATATCTGTTTTGTTTTCCATCCAAATAAATATTTGCCCTTATTTGGCCTGGCACTGGACATTGTGCACACAGTATCTAACCGTGGTTCAGTCCTTTTCCTAAACCCCATGTGCCGACTCAGAGACAACGTTTTTTTAGGCGCGGTCACTGCTTACTATTGAGAGACTTACGACCTCTCTGTTTATTACTTTTCCCTCTTGGTGGAACTGGATGCAGCTCCCTGTTCTGCCTGATGTTATGAACACTGCAAGGAGCCATGCTGTGTGCCAGCAGCCTCCTGAATTTGGCCGTCCTCAGCATGCTTTTCCTCCCAACACTTTCGTCAAATCGAATATACTGTTTTTCTGACCCCTGCATGGCCACGCAGGAGCCGTACACAGGCAAGATGATGCTGGATCTACATCCAAAGACGCAGCTTTTCTGGCCAAGAGGAACAAGGGTTCAGGGTGGTGAGTCAGAACTTTGTTTGGTTCTGGAGAAAATGACAGTGACTCAGAATTGGGTTGGAGAATGGCTGTGGAGGAATGCCTGGTTCTCATTCGTCTTGTCCTTGCTGTGAAGCACATGTGAGTTCTGGGTGGGTGGAGGACATGCATGTGTGCATTTATGTGTATATTGAAGACAGCTGGCCTTCTGTGGTACTGATTTACCTTTAGGTGCCGCTCAAAGAAACCAAACAAACGTTGATATATGTTTTAAAAATGCTAATCCAAAAGATTTACATTTAAATGAATGCTTTTGAAAGTCTTACACAAGTAATGAGCAAAACAATCTATTGAATATATTGCAAGATTTCATGCCCAAAACCAAACCAAAAGGTGTGTCAAAACTGGAACCAATGAATGATTATGGCTGATGTTCCAGCCCTTCTTCGGCTCAAACCGTAGCCCAGACGCCTCCTTTCTTCCGCTGGCATGAGAACAGTGCACAGGCATTATTTCGCTTTATTTACAGCCCACATGTTTTTGACGCCCCCGCAGCTCTTTGTGCAGCCGTCAGGCATGCGCTTTCAGCATGTGTCCTCGTTTATGATGGCTGGTCTTGTCCTCACCTGGGGAGCAAACCAAGTTGATTTATTTAGGTGGCTTTATATTTTGGTGTTGCCTAGAAGCCCATTAGCAGATGTAAAAGCAATTAGAGTAAAGCTAGCACATTTAGGTAGGCATATTCTTCAAAGGCTGGGTTTCTCCAAAATGACTGCCTGATTCATTTGGAGTTATGTGCACCTGGGTATTGTAATCAACAAACTCTCCTGTATTTGGTCTCCTCCATACAGTTGTAGGCCACATTGTCAGGGGTGGTCTATTTCACTCCAGTGCAGGCTGTTAGAGAACAATGTTCCATGCAAAAACAGGCACTATTAAAACAAGATAATTTACTTATGCACTTGCTTATTTAGCTTTGAGAGCGAGCAATTTGTTTGCGGCGTGCAACACTTACAGGATTTCAGTTCTTTTTGATGCCTTTTACTGTTCACTAATTAGCATCTTTGATTCTTGCCTCACTCATTTTGCAAGGCTGTTGTTAATTCCTAACACATGCATGTGCAATTTGTAGCAACACTGTAATCTGGATTCCCTTAGAATCATGATGTGGGTGCAAGTATACACGTTTCACTTGGACACATGCTCCTTTGTTGAACAGCTCTTTAGCAGTTTGCAGCTTCTAACCCCGTGAAAGTCAGAGGCAGGTTAGACGATCATTGCAGTGGCCTCCATATGAAGGTTTCTGTGACATGCCCTCGTTCGGTTGACTGTGTTCAGGCTCATTTGGTGCTTGTTGCCCCGTCACTCATTCCACGATTTCCAGGGAGAAGAATAATTTGTCCCTGAGGATGATTTTTTTGCCATTGCGTAATTAAAAAAGCCCTGTTTTTTTTATTATCCGCTTGTGCTGCTCCCATATGTATGCCCATTGTGGGTGGCATAGAGGGGTGTTCATCAAGATTCAAAGATTCCCCTGTTGTGAATCTTCACCTAAAGCTGGTGGCTTTAGTCCATCCTTTCAATTACACACCCCAGGCTTTGATTTTGTCTCATGCTTTTTTGAAGGTTTTTTCACATTCTCAGAAGATATGGCATGCCTCCAATCACCGCTTCCTGCTAACAATGGCTTCACACAGTCCCCTTCCTCTCAGGGTGTGCCCATGTGCTCTAATGATGCTGCTCTGAAAGCCGTATCCTGCGGCTTTTGTAAGCAGCTCACTCCTCATTTAGGGAGCATAAACAACATCTGACCCTATCATGATTGTCCAAAAGTTTTAAGCTAGTGATAATGGCAAACCTTTGTTTTTTAAAATTGAATTGTTACGTAACAGAGTTGCTTGGAATACACGAGGTCTGTCAGCTTAAATAAGTAAAGTTGCATTAGTGGTCTCACAGATCAAGAAGGTTGTATTTCCTGTCATTTAGGGAAAAAAATGTTGCTCATGTATTGATAGCATAGACTTGGGAATTAGAGAGAGAATGGTTCATGGTCTGTGTAGGATCATTCCAGCCTAGTGCTGTGAATGGCTACAAATCTTATTGAATTACAAGTCACAGGATGCGTTCTGTCATTCAGACATTCTCTGGCTACATAGTTCAGAGAAAAAAAAACACAGTCATAAGACTGATCACATTGATTTTTCAGACCTAAATTTATTTGCCCCGAAAAGACTTTGCATCCCTTTCATCATTTCTTGCCTTTTTAAAAAAAAAAAAAAAAAAACCAACCTAATTTAAACGTCATCCTGTGACTAGTTATATTGGACCTTATGCTGCTACAGATTGCTTAGAGACCACACTTTATAATCTCCTTCCTCCTAATTCTCAGCAAGACAAATTATTGAGTTGTTTCAGGTTTCAACGTTCGTGCCACAGTTTTATAAAACTAAAATACCTGAGCTTACTTTTCAGCTCATGGGTGCTTTAACTCTGTTGGAATGACTTAGAGGGGGGCCGTATTATGCATCATTATGCACGTTTTGTGAATAGGAGTCATACTGTGAATATAGCAGTTTGCAGGCCGTGACCCTGGCACACTCCGCTTGGTGAAGGATGGAAGAGGAGCTGCAGGGGCAAAAGTAAATCTTCACAGATTACCTGGGCTGTGGGGTCTTTGTTTTTCAAGTAACCTAAGACTTGCTCCTCGTGCGCCAAAGGATGGATGACGTGTGACTCTTTAAGTGTGAGCAAACAGAACTGAATCTGAGCACAGTCTAGCATTTTCTCTTTGTAAAAGAAGACAAAAAAGACAATTAAATTAGATGTTCCTACACATTCTTACACACATATTTTAAAAAAGCTTCAGAGTCCATTTATAATGATGAGGTTCACTAGCTGATACTCAATATGATTTGTGTAATATTTCATATTTCACACACATGGCACATACAGACATGTCATGTGTTGCAGTTTGTAGCATCCTTTAGTGCTACTTGAGTCTTGAAATGGGCAAATCAAGTGGTACCGTATGAGGCATAGTAGTTGTTTCTAGGTGTGCTGGTTCTACCATCTACCAAATTACGGCTTTCTGTTTCAAGGGCCAAATGTTTTATCACACAGGCAAAAGGCTATCAATTATCACTGATCCAGTGGATCAAGACACTTTGTGGATCACGAACCACAACCAGCCCAATTAAACCTAATCCAGCCTGAAATTTTACAAGGTTACTAAGGTTGGATTTTGTTTAGTGTTTAATGAAATAGGACAGGAAAGGTTAGTATTTCACACTTGTCAGTGGGGGGAATTTAATATCTCCAATTTGCCTAAACTGTTTTCTGGACTGTGGGAGGAAACCCATGCAGACACAGGGAGGCTCCACGCATGGGGTGCCCAGGTTGTCCTTCCCGGTAATTGAACATAGGAGCATCTTGCTGTGAGGCGGCAGCGCTACCCACCGCGCCACCATGCCACCCCAATTCGATTGTATATTAAACCAAATAAAAATAGTTACTATTTTGGTAGTAGTACAGTGGTAGTAATTTAAAATGTTGCAGTACATTAAAAGTAGAAAGAGTAGAATTTTTTGAGGGGAATACTATTAACATTAAGTCAAAATTATTTATTGAATGTCATTGAACAATATTATTTTGTCACTTTTTTTATTAATAAACAGTAATCCTAATCATTAAGCCATTGTTTTGTCTACAGAGTAGTCTAATCCTTGCCTGATACGTCACTTAGCTTACATTCTGTGGTGGAAGAATTGTTTATGTCATTAATAGGGATGTCCCGATCCGATCTCAAAGATCGGAATCGGGCCGATCAAGTCATTTTTTAACTGATCGGAATCGGCTTTACTGAAGCCCGTTCCTTTGTTTTACGTCAGCGGTAACGCAGGTGTCGTAAACGGAGAGCACAGTTTATGGCAGGACGTGGCTATTATGTCTGCTGTGTGGAAATACTTTAAATTGGAAAGTGAAACAAGTCCAACAGTGAAGTGTAATGTCTGTGATGCGAGCGTTTCATGAGGCAGTGAGAGCATAGCTGCATTCAGTACTAACAATTTGATACGGCACCTAAAAATTAACACTCAGCCGAATACAGCGAGTTTATTCAGGCAACTCAGGCAAAGGCTGCACCTAACCAACATACGCTAACAGAAACTTTTAAAAGGAGAGAGAAATTTTCTCGAGACAGCGACATGGCCGAAAAGATTACACACAGGGTTACTGAATTCATCGCTTTGGATGACCAGCCTATCGCTGGGGTAGAAAATACAGGTAATAAAGTCAAATAAAAAATAAAAGAACATTAAGCAATAGCTTGGATGCAGGCAATTTTTTTCCTAAAGCACTGCAGAGCTATTCACTTGTTAAATATATACATTGGATTAATTTTAATAACTGTAATGTTCTTGAAGTGTGCACTGTATAAACAGTATTATCTAGTTCTTATCTAAACAATATCTAGAAAATAGAAGTATCGGTTTGAGACTTGGTATCGGATCGGGAACAAAACTAATGACTCGAATCAGATCGGGAACCAAAAAAACTTGATCGGGACATCCCTAGTCATTAATAATAATAGTAGTACTTTACCGTTTTGTTTCATTTACAGTTTAAAAAAAGCAAGAAGCTGCTAAAGGCATGAATTGTAGTACATTTATTACAGGTAAGGCAGTTTTAGGTCTCTGCATTATGTTGTGTCTGAGAAAAGCCTTACCTTTGATCGAATCACTGTAATGCATGGCCTCAAGTGGCTTATTACTTTATCTAAACCTTGGCGTCCGTTCACAGAGGTTGAGTATGAGACCATAATTGGAGGATCCTTTCCAAATTTAACATAGAATGACATTTCATAGCGTTTACTCAAAAGTGCTACAAACAAAGAAAGATATTTTTGGGCATTGATGCTGTTATGAAAGAACATAATGGTGTGTTTTCAGTGTGCACTTAAAAATGTGTTGGAGTAGATGTCTGGTTGGACTAATCCAAATTATTTTTGCAACCTACTGATAAATGGAGCAGAATTTGGCAGAAGCAATGTGAGTCCATCTTGTTTTGTGACCAGGGTACTGCTAGTTTACAGTAACTACACAACATAACATGGCATTTTGGAGAATTTACGTCTACTACTACATAAGTGCACTTCAAGGAAGATTGCATCATTCTTAGGACTTATTTAAAAAAAAAACTTCTTATAGGACCATGATATTTGAATCAATGTCAAGTGCTCATCATTAAGATAGGATAACAATTAATGCTGTCACCATTTGACTTTATTGTATGTTCCTATTATGCCAGACCTCGGAGTTTATATAAAACACAAGCCATATTTAACCAACGAGTGTTATAGCTTAGTATTCCATATAGTGTCTTTTAGTTACTTAGGACAAACAGAAGCAAGAGAGAGATAGAAAGGACTTTGAAGGAGGAGGCCTTTAAACCATGTGCACAGATGATAAGGGGTGTTAGTTGCTGATCAACAACACTTGTAGTGCACAGCGGCCCATTTGTCCGTGTAAAGTGATTGCAGATGGCCTCTGTCCTTGATCTCTCTTCAGCCGGGAAGCGAAAGAGCACAGCTTTATCCACACAGCTGATGCGTTCCAGTCCAGTCCCTCAGGTGCACTGGGATATATTAGTTTAATGTTCTGTTGTCTTCATGCTTTACTCATTGTGCAACATTTTTTCATTCTTTTGACTCTCAGTGGCGCAGTCTTAGATACAAAAAATAAACAGAAACGCCCAAACCTTTGGCAAGGAGGAGTAATCAAGATGTGGAAAGAATGTACGCAGCAGGCCAAGCGAGCATTAGCAGGGGCTGTTGCTCCCACAAGAGTGTGGAGAGGAGTAAAGAGAAAGGGAAAAAGTTAGACGGCTAAAAGAGAGGCAATCACCGCCAATTATACAGAGTCTTATTGGAAGCAGACTTTAGGAAAAGCAGTGGCATGGCTTGCAAATTGATTTTATGTGGACTGGAAGCACTTGGGTAGGTGGAGTTTATTTTGTTGGTCAGAACATCTTTGGATCTTTTTTTTTTTTTGGTGGTGGAAAAACATAACTGGCTTAGTCAGTGCATAGATCTTCACAGGACTGTTTAGTGTTCTTCCTGAACGCTACTGATTTCAAAATGCCAAATTTGACTCCAACCACATTATATTCTGATTTACTCTGCTATGCTCTTTATCTGATGATCTCTCCTGCTCTTGTTAGTAGAGTTCATAGTGAGGAAGAAGAAAATGCATTAAGAAATCCCAACCTCTACTTTTATTTTTTTGGTGTGATACATGAACGAACAAGCAGCGCAAACTGTCCATTGGCCTAATATAATGTCCTGATCCATCAGCCAGCAATGAAATCAGTGTCCCTGGTGCAATAAGACCATGCTTTCTCCCCTGCTCTCATCATGTGTTATTACTTTAATTCCCAGAGCACTGCTTGAATGCTGGTCTTACATTTAAACCGTTCTTCCTATGAATAACCTTTAGAGACTCCTCAGCATCAGAGACAGCTGTGTCAGAGCCTGGCCCATCTCACACTCGCCTGATTAACAGTTTTCTAATCAGCAGAGTTCCCGAAGGCTTGCAAAGCTCATCAGCTAATCCGGTATTCACCAGCTCATCCCTAATTCTTTAACTGCTGGAGTAGATAGCTTCAGATAGGAATATAATTAAAAGCAAATAATTAAGGGTAAATATTTCCTTCCACCCTGCCCTCAGACAGATATCCAAATGGCTCTGTCCTACTGAGGAGAGCAGGCTGGTGGGTGGGGATTGGCTGGTGCCCTAATCAGCAATGTAAATGGGGGAAAAGGAAAATCTTATTACATATATTTAGTTACACATTCTATATATGTAAAAAGTACTTCTGGACAATAACGCACATAATCTGGTTCAGAAGGCTTTGTTGGAAAGGGTACCAGAGCATATACTTTTCTTATAATAACACTGAGCGGTTGGATTTACAAATATATTAAATCAATAGTAATTACCAAAAAATCTTACTTATGTCTGTCTGTATTTAAACATTCACATTGCCTGCCAAGAACATCCTGGAACTTTCTGGATGTGTTGTATAGCATGCCTAAAGAAGAAGAGGTGAACATGCATATAGCATATCACCAGGATTATTAAACTAGCTGGCTAATTTACTGGACTAAATGGCCGGCTCAGTGGGTAGCACTGTTGCCTCACAGCAAAAAGGTCCTGGGTTCGATCCCCAGGTGGGGTAGGTCTAAGTCCTTTCTGCGTGGAGTCTCTATGTCCTCCCTGTGTGTGCATGGGTTTACTCCGGGTACTCCGGTTTCCTCCCACAGTCCAAAGACATGCAAGTTAGGTGAACTGGACATACAAAATTGCCCCATGACAGTGTTTGAAAGTGGAACTTGTGTACTGATGAAAGACTTGTGTATCGATGTAACCTTGTGCTTGTCTTGTATAGCCACTGATGCTGAAATGACGTTAAAAACTAATAAACAAAACAAACATACTGGACTAAGCTATTATCTTGCTAATAATTAAGCTGGCTATTATGGATAAACTTTAGTATGCTGTAGTGTGCAACTCTTAAATGGCTCACAGCCCTCATAGAGTAATATTGTTGTTGTCATTTAGTGTGCATTAGACAGGCATGTACAAGTTCAGTTAGGGGACAGTCTCCATATTTTAAGACAACGAATCAGTATTAATTAACACCACTAGGATAATTAATTAGCTGCGTATTGTGAAACAGGATTGAGCACTGCATGATTGAGAGCTCTGTCCAAAGCTGTTCGCTGGTGCTGTTTGCGACTCTGCTGGAGATTTTATCTTCTTCTGCATGTCCCAGCAAGATAAGTCTGTGGGACCAGTGTTCCTGCAGTGTGTCCCTGCTGATTTTCTTGGAACACAGACAACAGATGACACCATTTCTCTGCTTCACCTTGTCTCTCCGTGTGACGTGCTGTATCAAGCACAGGATTTGTTGTACCTACATGTAGTTGCACACTTTAACCACCATCCTGAGGCTTAGTAATAGCCATAGCTGTCTTATTACAGGCAGCACCATGGGGATCATAAAAGATAATAAAAGCCAGGGCACAGGAAATATGTCAGACTCATAACATGCCAACACCTTATAGGAGAACTTCCTCAAGCAGCGCTGCATGCACTCCTCTCATGACCAAATAGGGATAAAAACTTTTTTTTTTATGGAATAAAAAGTCCTGAACTAAACTAGGACTTTTTAGTTCAAGCTATTCCTGAAACACTTTACACTGTTGTCTCTTTTTCATACCAGAGATAACTTTTACGCTTTGTTCTCTCCCTCGACTCCTCCTTTTCTACTTCTGTCGTTGAGCTTGTTGTTACTAATGGATAGAAACGTCTCATAGCACACCACAGACATCTGGTGAGCACAACTATGAGGACACTTATTGCAGACATTTCACTTTGAAGCTCACATCCACTGTGTAATTATTTCGATATCACCAAACAGTAATGGCACATGTTTTTCCATTTGTAAAAAGAAAAGGTGTTTTCCCTTTAGTGCAGGTTTAAGTATTGCTTTCACATCCCTACTATTACAATTGGTGATTAGGTGGTGCATGTGGAACAACCGAATGTTAAACAGGGACCCAGCTGGAGTTTGATAGAACAGGATGTTCTTTTTTTCATGTTGCCACAGTACTGAAGGTACCTGAAACCATGCTGGTTTATTAATTCTTCTTGTTTCATTGTCCTCTTAAGTTACATATATAGCTTTCCAACTGGGTATATTAATGTTCCAGTCATTTGTATTGTCTCACCTTGCTCCGCTGCTCACAACTTCTTCTTCTTCTTCTTTCAACTTCTTCTTTTTTCTACCAAGCTACATGCATATTACCACAAGTTACTCCATCTTTCTTTCCTGGAGGAGGGAGTGAGTGTGTTTTTGAGGGCCAAGGACATACATAGGAGGGAGAAGTGGGTGTAATCTGAACAAACCCCTCCAAAAGAACTTAACAGAAAGCCTATTGTATTTTGTTTCTTACCAAAGCTCTTCAAAGGGCTTTGGCAACTCGATGAGAATTCAAGGAGATGCTTAACCCCCCCTCTACAGGGAACAGATAGCTTACTGTAGGATCTGACATGTTAATGGCTTCGTTACACTGTTACTAAACACACTGCTCTTGTGTAATCTTGCTTATCCAAGCATTATGTATCGTATGTGCATTCTGTGGGATGTTATTTTCCTTCAACGAGTGACTGCTGCATCATAATCTTGTAATTAAAGATAAGTAACCTTCAGTTGTGGTTGTTTTGGATGTGTTATAACTGACGATGTAATTGGAAATTCAGATGAAAGTCAGTTTTTCGGGGGGTGTTTACAACCTGCGGGTAAAAATGAAAATTGCTGAGCCGTACATTTGCTGGTAATTGCTTTTCCTACTGGTTTGTTTAGATTGGCTATAAAACATGAGATTAAACTCAAACTCAGACACAGTTAGTTTTTAGTTCTGGTAGACTTCAACTTTTAAACCATTCCTACTTCACTACAAAAAGCTATACGATTTCATGTTTTGTCATATTTATGAGAGTGAAATTCAGATTTACAATTCTTTTTCCAAATGGAGGAAAATATGGAATTGAGAGTTGATATATAAGAAACATGGCTGTTATACGTATAAGAGTTAATATGGCTGTTATATAAGCAACAAAACACTTGGGGGCATTCTGTTATATGAAAATAATCAGTGACAGGGGTTGTGTGATGTATCCAAAAGTGAAGCAGCGTTACTGTTACCACCCCGAACTTATGAAAGTGTTTTTTAATACTACTCAATAGATTTTAGCAGTTTATAGTTTCCTGAACATTGGAGAACATCCTTTAAAGCCATTGTAAGATTTTACCTGTTTTTGCTTTGGGACTCTTTCAAGGCTGCTTGAAAAATGCTTAATAAACCTCTCCTCAAGCAATAATGTTGAACATTACACTGAGCCCTTTAATATAATCCTTGCAGCTAAAACTACAGTAATAGCTATATAAAAATATACACTGAAAAGATATACATAAGAAAAGTATACTGAAGTACCAGAAAAACTGGCACTGGCACATCTATGGAAGCTTCTAGTGTTGTTTCCTCTGTGAGAAAGGCAAGTTATCAAGATTTTGCAATTTTCAGTATGGTTTAATAGTTGGCGCTCATGAGATGTGTCACAGCATTTCAGAGGTAGAAGCAAAGTTTGGATTTTCATGTATGAGCATTTCAATGGTGTACCGTGACTACAAGAAGCAAAACTTCGAACTTCCGACAGCAGCGTGGCCGTAAAAAGATTTTGGGTGAACGTGACCAGCGTCGGCTGGCAAGAATCGTTTCGTGTGATACGCGTGTAACACTGCGTCAAGTAACAGCAGAGTTCAATGCCGGGGCCTCAACAAACATCAGCATGAGGACTGTGCAATGTTCCCGCCAAGACCCCATGGGAACATACCAAGTATTAACTGCTATACCATTTTTTCTGGTACTTCAGTGTGTTATGATCAATATCTTCTGACAGAATTGAGAATTCAAGACCACATTGACATAAGCAGATGGAATTCCCATTGTAAAGGGATTAAGAAGATATCCTGGCATGTTGCATAAATACGTGCTACAGTGTGTGTATGCTCCTCAGATTTGCTTCAAGGTCTGGGCTGAGTGACTTGTTCAACCTGTGAGCTTGTCAACTCATGTTTAACCTGTAAGCTGAGAACTCGATAACAGCAGAGGGAGGGGGTTCATGCGGCTCGAGGTTTGTCTGTCAAACTTAGTCCAGCCCACACGCTGCTCGGGAATTTTTGGGCTGTACAATTTTGGCCTGTGTTTTTTCCACTCCTTTCGCTCATATACGTGAGAAAGGGAGGGAGAAAGAGAGAGGGAGAGAGAGAGAGAGAGAGGCGGGGGGCAGAGGGAGCAAAAGGAGCTTTGTGTGTAACACAGGACAGAGCGTGAAGGAGCACAAGAGGGAGAAAGTGTGTAAGCGTAAGAGAGGGAGGGTGGATAAAACTGAGGGAAGGGGGATTGGCAATAGCCTACAGCTAGACTTTCGAGATATCCCTGTAGTCTGCTTATTGAGATCTTGTTTGCTATGGTTCCTGCCTATATAACCTAACCTTAAGGATTGTTTTTCCTGGTTGAAATAGGGAGAATTAGGTGAAGTCAAGGATACACCACATACACACACGCACACTCGCACATATAGACGCACACACACACACACACACCTTTCTTCTCTGGCTGGATTACCTCCTCTGTCTAGTGCCAGAGAGAACAAGCAAGTGACGCTGCCGTCCTCACTGATCTGAGGAGAATGCGGCAATAGCACGGATCTACTTGCACACAAACAGCACACGCGCACTCAGAGACACACTTGGAGGATGGCCACAGCTGTGTTTCAGGTAAGGACGGGGGGGGGTGGGGGGGGGTGGACGACATTTACTCTGCGTAGCCTGCGGTCAGGTCTGTGTCTTCAGATATGCAAGGAATCTTGTTGCCTTTCTCCCAGCGGCAAGAGAACAGCAGCTGAGTCCAGACTTGGCTTGTTCTCTGTAAAGGAACAGAGAGCCGATGTGTAAGTATTCTCAGATGGTGTGTGTAATGAACGGGAGAGGACACGGCAATCGGTGAGGCTCTGTGTGTGCATGCTCAGGACGAATGTTGGTGTGTAGAGATCGTGTTGATGTGAAGTGTGGTCGAAAGCATGGGACTGGAGCCTGTAAACTGTACAGAGGTACAGTAATTGTGGTGGCGTTTTTTTTCTTTTTCTTTTCTTGCTTAGTAATTGTGGAACGTAGCTTGAAGGCTGATATAGAAATGAGTAAGCACAATTTAAGGGAAATAGCGTATGTCTCGTTTCACTCTGTAGACCATGTTTTTGCAAATGCGTGTCACCTTTTAAGATGAAAGAGTTCACTTTGTCTGGGAGTAATAAGTCAAAGTGACCCGACCTTGCTCTGTAGTGGTGAAAATGTTAATGAACATTTTTTTTAAGGAGATTCATTGGGTCTGCTTATGAGGATGGGTTCAGTATTCAGGATTAACAGCCTTCTAACCAGTCTAGTGGCATTGACATAATAGTTCTAGACAAACCAATGATCTGGATGAATTAAAAATATTAACAGACCTCACTTTTTATATCTTAACTACCAGTATCAGAGTTATGGGTATCAGCCAGGACGTGATCCTGAGCCAACGTGGATATCCTCTTAGTAACCACACAGACTCCGAGAGCTTCTGTTTCCAAATTGTGAGAACTGTGACATTATAACTGTTACGGCATAAATGTTTTGTCATCTGCGTATGAACTGTACTGGAGAAAATACATTAAAACTCCAACTGGATATTGAATCAGATCCAATAATGTCACATTTTGTTTTTGGAAACACATTTTTAAATACAAAAGTTGCTAAATGATTATTCTGGGGCTCAGGCATTCTGTGTGAACATTAGTTATGTCATGTGTGATGGTGTGTGTGTGTGTGTGTGTGTGTGTGTGTGTGTGGGTGTGTGTGTGTTATGGAGGATTCAGCCTCAGGGCAGGCATTCCCCAGTGCGGCTTAGACGCTGTGTCTGCTATAAGCATCAGTATTGTTTGGGGTGAAAGTGAGAGTGTTATCCCACAGTAAGGGCACTCAGGGCTAATTTGTGACAACAGCGAGCGGGTTGTCCTTCCTTTCTACTGTAACAACTGCGCCTGACAGCATGACAAAGCTGCTGTTAAGGGGAAGACAATAGATGTCCCCCTGCGGCATGCTGTCTGCTACTGGCTGTCTGGGTGTGCGTGTGTCTGTGTGTGTGTGTGTGTGCGAATGTGTATGCATATGTGTGTGTGCTTGTTTCTCACTGTTAGACAGATAGCTTGGTCGGTGTGTTGTATCCACACCATTCCCACTCTCCTGTATTTAACCTCACCAGGATTTACGTCATGACCTGCAGGTCAGACTACACCGTGACTGACACAAAGTGTTACTGCTGCCATTGTGAAGTTGATTATTTTTTCAATAAAAGCACACCCCAGAGTGTTTTATTTCTCCTGTACCACAGTAATGCAAACAATACAATTTTGAATTCATTAAAACACACACACACACACACACACACACACACACACACACGCACACTTAATCTTAAGCTCTTAAGGAACATGCACAAAACAAATGAGTTCCTTTTATCACCAGCTATAAACAGTCGTTACCTCACCAGCCTCTTTTCCCTCCCTTGTGAAGTTACAGCTTTACGTCTGACTGTGACAACGTGCTGACAAAATGTCCTTACCATCAACAATTATGCTTTTTTTTTTTTTATGTATGTGCACTTTATATGGAGCATCCACCAAACCAGTCCCAATCCACCAAACCAGTAACAATGACTGAAGCAGCATATTAATATAAATTTATAACAAAATTAATAAAGGAGCACATTAATACAAACCTTATGCCCGGAAGTACTGTCATGATTGCTGTTAAATAAAACGAATCAACATTTTCTGACCAATCAGAATTAAGCATGTGGTAGAAGTCATCTTGACGTCTCCATCATGAAAGACCTTAATTAGCGCACATTTTCTTATGCCTAATGCTGACGTAATCAATAATCAATGTATTGCACTTTGGAATAAAATCTTATCCACAGATCTGCCACGGCCCCCACCCACACCCCACCTTGACCATAAATACCCCTATATATCAGCATAGTGTTGACATACACCAGCTTACGGCACTAAAAGCAGGCCCTCTTCTCTATCGCTTCCATGGGAAACATCTCATAGGTTGTGTTTTTGGCATAGCTCGCGACGCAATTATGACTAATTTAGCCGAAATTAAGGGAGGAAAGAGCCGCTGAATCTATGCTGGAGCACATTTATCAAAAATCTTAATCTGGACTCGGGAGAATGTGCTGCATCATTTTCTCATAAGGGTAGCTTTCTGACTCACTTCATTTGATTGCTGTGCTACTTGCAATATGTTTGCACTCTTTTTCTCAACTGCTGTTGCCTAGTTTTCCAGTAGACCCATCATTAAACGACTAAAAGAAACCAGTTTGTAGCACTTTACTCATATCCTAGCTTGCTGTCAGCATGGGAAAGCTGAACATCCATTGGTTTGGTTGCCAAAGATGGACTTTAATGTTGGCTTGTGTTGAGCATTTCTCTTCACCAGCTGTATCCATGCATCGCACAGCAACCGTGCATGTCATAACACATACCTTCATGCAATAAAGCATGGCCTATCTGCTGGCTGAGGGAGTAGATAACACAATGTGTGAGGTTTGAAGAGTAAGAGGTATTCTACTAGACATCACTAACAGCTTTTAGCTTCCTGGAACCTGATTTTAGGTTACTGACCTGATATAAGCTGGTGCAATAATGTAAATAATAGGTGGCTTGGGATTTGAAACCAAAATGGGTATGTAATCAGTGATGGCTGGTTTGTGTTGTTATTCTTGGTTCCACCACAGGAAAGCATAATACACATTAAGCCATATGTATTTTTACTTTTTTGTAAGAGAGGAAGGATCAAGATTGCTGGCACATTTATACTAGTATGCAATTCACTGGGGTTCCTCTGGGAGAAAGGAAATAGACAGGATGCAAAAATCCTGAGACATGATGACAAAACATTTGAGTAGACATACAAGGGTTAGACAATGAAACTGAAACACCTGGTTTTAGACCACAATAATTTATTAGTATGGTGTAGAGCCTCCTTTTGCGGCCAATACAGCGTCAATTCATCTTGAGAATGACATATACAAGTCCTGCACAGTGGTCAGAGGGA
>JAOVVH010000058.1:23093488-23108219 GCA_028566435.1 Scorpiodoras heckelii | reverse complement strand
CAAGCACGGGGAGAACATGCAAACTCCACACAGAACGGCCCGGACCGGGAATCGAACCCGGATCGTCTTGCTATGAGACGACAGTGCTAACCACTACACCACCGTGCCGCCAAGGATAAACCAGTGAACCCAATAACATGCCAAATTTAACTGTTTTTATTTAAGTGTGTATGATGTTGCATGTGAATCACCAATGATTTGAGTACTCTAAGTACTCTAAGTTCAGATACCAAATGTTCTAATCCTTTGTACATTTTGAGACAACCATTTAGACACCTGTGATAAAGCCTTAAATGAAATTGAGACCACAACTTCTCCAGGGATTATGAGTGAAGTGATTATCACTGTTCAATAAACTGCAACACAGGCAGTTATAGCTGTTCTAGAGAATATAAGACAGGTGATCATTGCCATTATAGTGAATTTTGGACACCAGTCACAGCTTCTATTGGCACTGGGATACATGCAATCACAGACATTCTTGTTCTCTATAGAGAATGTGACTGAGGCGCCTGTACCTCTTATGAGTCCTCTGCCATAAATCATGAATACTTCACATTAGGCCTGCTGCTGTGCTGTGCAGCAGTTCAACCTAAGGATATGCAGTAAATACTCTTAAGAACCCTTATCCGTTAGAATATAGCCTGCAAACAAGTGGATGGATTTACTGCTTTGCATCTGTGTTTTATTTTCGCTGCTTGAGTGTATGTGGCTTTGTGTGTTTCTGTGGGAAATGAGACTTAAGTGTTGTGTAAGGCTGGCTTCCCATCATGCCCTTTTGTTGGAGCACTACATGGTAGTATAGGTTTTGACTCATTTTCTGGTTTGGGACTGGTTTGTAGTAAGGAAGGAAGGAAGTATCAGATTACAAATTGGGCATTATAGCCTCTGACCACGAGGCAGCCTATGTTTTATTAGAAGAAATACATATTTGAACTCAGATTGAGGTATTTTTATAGAGGGATAATCTTCCATGTAGTTAATTCGACTGGAAGAATGTTATCCGTGTACAAATTGTATATAATGTGTACATGTTTTGCTGTGACATATGCGTTTCCTGTGTCATTTGGTAATCGTATTAGAACTGATGCTTTCCTCGGTCAACTTCCTGTGGGTTTAATAAAGAAGAATTAACCTCACTTTGACTTCTCATCCCCATTTTTCAAACCTTATAGTGCACACTTCTCTGAACGAGATCTTACACAGGAAGCAAACCAGATCAATCAGATTTAGCCAAGCAACATGCAGCATGTGTGGTTTAACCCTGCTCCTACGATTGATTTCTTCAGATAATTTCATTCTGTTTCCCCAGACTTTCTCCACTATTTCAAATCCAAAATGTTTCAAAACTCAGGCTTTGTTGGATCTCGTTGTGGATCAGAATATATCGAGGCTGTCATTCATCATAGTCCATTATTCTTGGCAAGGTACAGTACAACAGATCAGGGTATAGGCTTGAAGCTGGCCTGGAAGGGTTAGAACATATTCCTGGTATTAAGAGATATCGGGATTTGATAGTGCCCACAGTGAGTGTAATTAAACCTACAACTCGGATATTTGCACCAAATGCTGCTCTAGGCTCTGTCATGAACATTACATTGTGGTTCTTCTGACGTCTTTGACTCATGATAGCCTGCATATTTTCTTCTTGGATTATTAAGGTCTTAAGATCATATGACCTAATCACAGGATCTCTTTTGCCAGCGTGTGGTTTGAGGTCTTCTGATCACTGTGACTCATAGAGTGGCTCCGTTTGGACTGTTTTGATTACATTGAGCAGTTTTAAATTTGGGATTACAGATAAAGCAAGATGTTTATATTTAGATAGTACCCATGTTGCTAAATCGGACACAGGAAAAAGGAAATGGCTTAAATTGCGTTGATGATTTCTTACTTTCTTTCTCCATGTAAATATTTTGGCAAAAAAAAAATTGGTGCACAAACTTATTCGTCATAGAAAGAGGGTTAAATTTGAAAACTCTGTAGTCTTTTCCTTTTCCTTTTTCTTGAAAGATGTTCCCCAGTCAGCTGCTTAGTGCCTGACCCACACAGGGTAGAGAGGAGAACCAAACCAACTCACATGGGTGGCAACTAAAAACACACATCCCAAGAAAGAGGGAGGAGAGAAAGAGGTAGGGGCAGAAGGGAGGGGTTGGACTGAGAGATACCACACAAGTGAAAGAGGGGAGGAGGTTGGAAAAGGCGGGAGGTAGAGAGCTTGAGAGATTGAACGAGAACGAGTAAAGGAAGGAGTGAAAACAAGTGAAAGGGAGAAGGGGGAGTAAAAGAAAGAAGGCAAGTTGTGGTCTACTGTAGCTCTTGGCCAACCATGTGGCATCCTGTGAGAGGCACCGATCCAAAATAGAGGCTATTTTTTTTTTTTGCTCTGGGACGGCAAAGCTTGCTGTAGGAGAGGAAAATGCACAACGACAGAAAGCACTCTTTCCCAGCCATGAATCCCAGTGGTTCTTTACGGAGGCGCCTCAACTCAATACGCAGTGCCTGGCGCTGGAGTACAGGCTACCTGATGAAGGTAGGACCACCCATGCTCATCTTCGTCCACTTTTACAAACTTTAGAACTCTTTTGTCTCTTTTACGCTATTCTCATCGTCCACCCCCAGTTCTGTATTTGATAGTTAATTTGTCAGACGTGCTCGTAAGCAGCATGTCCAGCTGGTTTTGATCAAGATTGCCTGGAACCCCTTCACTACCCCCACCCGCTTTTGGCTGCTCTTCTGGGGCTTGTAATTGTGGGTTGATTAAGGGAGGGGTGGGCGTTTTTTTGGAGCCTGACTCTGTGTGGCTCTGGGTGTACAGGCCTCCAGTCCAGCCTTGAAGAAAGTTTTTTTTTTTTCTTAGGAAAGGAAGTATGATTGGGGTGGGGGTGTGTTTGGGTTTGATCTGATGTGTTTTAATGCCCTGCCTTGGAGCTGAATTATCTTAGTGATCATGTTTTGCTAGAGTTTATGTGTTACTATAGGGTTTCTGTCTATTAGCATGATATTATTAGTTTATGCTGGCTCAAAGAATCAATATCCAATGAACGGTCACTGGCAGAGTATTATTTATGTCTGAAAGTGGCGTGATAGGCACCAAGTCATATATTATACAGTATATAGGCAATTATATATCACAAGTGTGACCGACTGGGAAAACACAAAAACATTTAGACATTTTTTTTTTTACATTTTGTACTGTATATAGTTCTGAAATGTCTAAACTGAAATAGGTTTCTCTTTTGCATGTATCTCACCCAGCTGGTTCTCAGGAGCATTGCAGACAGATGGTTTCTGATTACAAACCAACTTGATTAGGCAAAGCCTGACATTCACTGCATGACGAAATCATATTTAGTTAGCAAGCTCAGAACATCTTTAGGTAGACTGACCACAGTGTTTGTTTCTTAAAGTTTCCATAGTACATTTCCATAGCACCACACATGTAATAAACAGTGTTATCATAACAGCACAAATATGTCACTGCTACTTCACACAAGTCTAATTTACTTCTAGCGTCTTTACTGAAACAAGCTATTAGTGATATATATTGATGGAACTCAGAGATACACAGTAGCATAAGAATTAACAGTAGGATATGGTGCTAAAAACAGCCAAACACAATATTAGGACACATCAGATGATGTTTCATGATCATAATCAAAGCCTTCTATTATTAGAGCCATATCCAGCCTGTGTGTACTTTCAAGAATAGTCCGTAACGCTGTATATAATTATGCTGTTGGATTCTGGGTTTTTCTTTGAAAGCATTGTTCCTATTTGGGCTCCTTGGGCATGCTGTACCATGTCATTTAAATGCTGAATAGAAGAAACTGTATTTTCAAAAATGCACCTACATGTGACACAAAAAAAAAAAAAACATGAGTCACAGAGAGTTTTTCCACTTCTCCTATTGCACAAAAGTGGCCCGTGAGACACCTTCGATCCACACCGCAACGTTTTCTTCTTGGTCGAGAATTCACGGGCCTGCCATTCCCTTTTTAGTGGATGAGTAGATTTTGCGGACTTTAGAGAGAAATACATATGTAACTGCTCAGATGGAGCTGCTAAGTTTGTCTCTCTGTAATCTACTCTAGCATATGAATATATGGTGGGATATAGAGAGGAAGGAATGTTGAACAAATGACATTTGTGGGCACTAATGATAGGTAGCTATGATTCGGGCTTACTAATGATAGGTAGCTATGATTTGGAAATGAAGAATGAAGGGATGAGGGAAAGATGATGAACCATGGCCAAATATAGCTGTGCGAAAGCTCGGCCCTTTCTGATGGGGAAATGTCCGACTGCCACTTTTCATTAGTCTGTGTAAAATACTGCAGGAAAGAATTCCCGAATAATCACAACATGAACTATAACTGACCCAAACACTACTCCAAGATGTACTTGTGTTTCAAGTGAAATCTGAACAGCACAAGCACAGACAAGCGTATTGACTTAGTTTAACCCTGTTCACAATGTGATTGCAAGAGGTAAACATGTTCTAATGGGAAAGTTTAAAAAGCTTCTTTTCAGTAAATATTTCAGGTGCAGATTATATTTTGTGCGAGAGCACGATAGAGAGAATGAGTCTGAATGTCCTTCAGGCTTCTTTATTCACATGATGATGAGTAATTACCACAATAAACTTTGGAAAGAATGTTTGTAAGATACCAAACATTGGTTCCGTTGAATTTTTCTCCTAAACAGCAGTAAACTACAATTTTATCACTTGTAATGTTTGGTTTTTTTTGTGGTTTCAGGGATCGACTAAATCTTCTAAGAGCATGGAGTCACGCCGTAGACCATCCAGGTAAGAGTAGCTCAGCTGTCCATGCATGCCATCAATCTGTTAAAGAGCAGACGAAGCACTCGTCATGTTGGCTATTCCAGCTATTCATAGTGCCAATTAAATGAAAGCTGATCATTTGTTTGTGCATGCTTTGCATGTTGATGACGAACTGAGAATTTGGCTAACAATGCCTCAGGCATTCTGTCATAGCTTAAGGCCAAACTTGGTCTGCTGGTCTGCATCCCAGTGCCACAGGATTATAAGGTTACTGCAGTCAGTTGTACCAGCTGAACACAAGAACTATGGAACATGCAATACATGGCTACTACGTTTGAGTTTATGCACTTATGCACTAATAAAAAATGTACAGTAGCACCAAGTGACAGTTTCAACCTACCCTTAAGTTATAACTTAAAATATTTACCAAGTAGGTGCACATTCAAATGAAATAAACCTACTCCACATTGAGCCACTGCCATGTTGTTTTGTTTGCATGCTCACAGGAAATCTTGCAAAAATGCACTTTGTATAACAATGCATGTAAGCAGAGGGATTATAACAGTACATTACCCGGCAGCATAACATTCCTTGGGTAATGCAGAATCTTGTCTAATTTAAATATTGACAATGTACAATGTACATGTATAGTGAAGTGCCAGAAAAACTGGTATAGCAATTAATTCTTGGTAGGTCCCCCACGGGATCTTGGAGGGAATGTTGCACAGTCCTCACGCTGATGTTTGTTGAGGCCCCAGCATTGAATTCTGATGTTACATGAGGCAGTGTTGCACGCCTGTCACGTGAAACGATTCTTGCCAGCCGACACTGGTCATGTTCACGTTCACCCAGAGTCTTTTGGTAATATCGTGATTACTTGCCATTCTCATGATGGAAACAGCTCTAGAAGCTTCCATAGATGTCTTTCTCTTTATATATGTACTGGCGGATGCAACCAATGGCGAGCATAGGTGGCGTTGCTATGTATTTTGTGTTTTTCTGGTACTTCAGTGTGTATATATACCACAAAATATTTTTAAATGTTTACCATTAATGACATATTATACCGACATTCATTGCAATGCAGACTGAATTTGCATGTGTAAGTTATTTTTCATCACTGTGGTTTGTTGCTAAAATGTGATTTTGTTGCATCAGGGCCCAAGCAGCAGAACAGAAAAAGCACAACAAAAATAAATACAACAATAAATAATTTAGTCAGCACTTAATTATTAACCACAATCCTATTTCAATTTCATTCATTTATCTATTTATCTGGATGATTTTCTGCGCACCATGGTTGTAAAGAGTGGTTATTTGAGTTACCACAGACTTGTTAGCTTCTACCACTCAGGCAGTTTTCCTCTGACCTCTGTTATCAACAAGACTACCGGTACTAGTATTTCTGAACTGTCACTCACTGGATGTTTTTCACATCATTCTGTGTAAACTCAGTGGTGCATTTACTTCAAGTAATTTTATTCTAGCCTATTAATGTTGGACTGTGTTTCTGATTGGTTGGCCATTGTGAAATACTGTATGTCGCTCAGTTTTTGATCTACATATAATAACTTTATGCGGTGCTAGTTATGATTTACCTTACGTGTACCTTAAGTACCTTAACTGAAATTCTATGGACATGGCGGTATGGCAAAGACCATTGTTCAGCCACTTAGCCTCAATGAGAAAACCATACTGCAGACCATATGAATCTACGCTGGCAGTAAAAAAAATAAAAAAATCTAAAAAACAACAACAACAAAAAAGTAGGTGTTTTAGAGTTACCCTGTCACAGGTCGTGTCAACATTTGTCAACATTTCAACATGTCAGCTTTGGAGATAGTTATATCTTGTGCTTTTTTGGCACTTGCTGTTGTTGCGAGTCAGTCTGCACTTGGAATCATTAACTAAACAGCAGCTGTTGGCCAGTGCAGACGCACCCCTTCTCATGTGCACTTCAACTTTGTACACATGCTGAGAACCTTTCCACCGATTTAATTCCTTTAGTTTCCTTTTATTTGTATAGCTTTTCGCAGTAGAGGTTGTCCCAAAGCAGATTTACAAAAGTCTGGATGTAAATTTAGATCCCAAATGAGCCAAAGGAAACAGTGGCAACAGTGGAACCTCTCCCTCATATGACATGAGGAAGAAACCTTGAGAGGAAGCAAACTCAAAAGGGAACCCATCATCTTCTGGGAGACAGGATAGTGGGATTCTAAATCATTATAGTATGCAGGTGCAGAGGAGAAAAGGCAAACAGGACAAAGTGTGTTGAAAGGATGTTCAGCGTAAGCATATTGTGTAGAAAAGAAGAAACAGGTCCAGGACAGGGGTCTTTAGGATTACAGCAGCAGTTTCTAGAAGGTACAATAGCTTTTAAAATTTTCATAGAAATAATTATAACATTTCTTAAAATAAGAAAGTATTTTAGCTATAATATTAACCTCAAAATCGAAAGGACGGCAGAGAACAACATGGTTTCTCAAGTAAAAAATTTAGTGCAGAATGATTATTGTAACCAGTGCAGAAATTGTAGATGAACATGAGGTCAGGAGCTGTTTCACTCACCAAATGATAGGGGACTGTTGAGAATCATGAAACATGTAGGCTGATAATAAGAAATGCACATGCCATTTAAAAAAAATATACACAGAAAAACTGGTATACCAGTTAATACTTAGGTAGGTCCCCCACGGGATCTTGGAGGGAACGTTGCACAGTCCTCACGCTGATGTTTCTGGTGTTACTTGAGGCAGTGTTGCACACCTATCAGGTGAAATGATTTTTGAGAGCTGACACTGGTAATGTTCACCCTGAGTCTTTTTACGGCCACACTGCTGGAATTCTTGTAGTCACGATATACTGTTGAAATGCTTACACATGAATATCCAAACTTTGCTTCTGCCTCCGAAATGCTATGACCCATCTCACGAGTTCCAACTATTAACTGCAGTAAAAATCCCAAAATCATGATAACTCGCCATTCTCATGGCAGAAATAGCTCTAGAAGCTTCCATAGAGGTCTGTACCTTTATATACACACTGGCAGATGTGACCAGTGACGCGCACAGGTGGTGTTGCTATGTATTTTGCATAGGCTCCAGTACCAGTTTTTCTGTTCCTTCAGAGTATATATCATTGACTGAATCATCTGTTACAAATTCAAAGTATTTTTAAGTTCACAATAAATTTTTGTTACTCATACAGAAATTTGTTGCTGCACTTATAATTTCACTATACTTCACTATTTTGTTCATTATGACATATTAGACTTTGAGTCAGAATGGGTTGATACAAAGACAGACACGAGACTAATCTCTTGTTGCACATCTGTCCAGGTTTTATTGGTTTATTATGTTTCACAGGTTCTCACATGTAGACTTGCATGTTTTTATATTTTTCCAGATGTGATTGGTTTACTTGTCAGTTACTGTGTCGTCACTTGTTATTGCATGTGAAACACATGATTCGTCAGTAAGGGTGGTTTCCACAATCTGATATAAAACAAACTGCCCAGCCTAGAAAGATACTGTTTTTTAATTCTTTAAGAGATACTTATTGTTGCTGAAACAGTGAAGTCACTGTTTGTTGTAGAAATATTAAAGCATCTGTTTTGTGCTTGCATCTGGTTTAAACACACGTTTAATGTTGTAATCAGTGCTGAAACGCAATTGGCCTTGGAGAGATATATGCAGGTAATTGGTGCTGATAGGCAAAGTAAAGCTATTGACAAAACTCCTGATGGGAAGCAGATTTTCCCAGGCACGACATGTCTCTGCGAGGGCACCCAAACCTCTGTATGATCTGGACATCATGTGTAGAAGCAGTAGGATGCTTTACAGTGCCAGAGACTTAGTCAAACTATCAAACATGTCCCAGTTCCTACAGATCAGAGCAGCTGTGGGTTTGTACTCCCGCCACGCATCTATAATATATTCTCATGTGTTTGCATATAGAGAATGTGGTTAGCGATTGGGGGCAAGATTATGGTTATATCTTCATCCCAAGTTCATTCCTTGCAAGTGACCAAATTGTTTTGCTTGGTCTGCTCAGCCGCACACATGGAATGCAGCACATTTTCATATCTTGCTTGTTTATCTCCACAATCAATCTTTCGCCACTGTGGATTTTTTATTTTTTTGCTTCAAACCAAACTGAAAAGCAGATATGACTTGCCATGCTGCCTTTAAAAATAGCATAATTTGGTGATGTCATTCCATGCAGCCCGATGAGAATAACGAGACTGTACTTGATTTTAATGCATGTAGTGGTGAAAAGTGTGCAGCAAGAGAAACATCTATTGTGGAACATAGAAAGAAGCTCTGAGGTTTTGGAGCATGGGCAGACAAACTGAATAACTGAATAACCAGAACTTCTCCATATATGGTTATGTAAGCATGGGTTATGTAAGCCATTGCTGTGAATATGCAGTCATGATCAGATTTCAGGTTTTGAACCATGTTTGCTCTTATCCCCTAATTTATCCACTGTTTGTCAACCCATGCCAGGTATGAATTTCTTCCCCGCTCTGTTTTTTCTTCCTTTGTGCCCAACATCTAGCAGGAGCGTGAGTCTGATCCAGGCGATGGAGGAGAACTACGAGGTGGACCTGGTGTACATCACAGAGAGGATCATATCTGTGTCTTTCCCGAGCAGTGTGGAGGAACAGAGCTACAGTGCCAACCTGAAAGAAGTGGCCAGCATGCTCCGCTCCAAACATGGAGACAACTACTTGGTAAGGAACGCTCGTACGGACACATGCAGCACCGGAGCAGTATACATTAGAGTGTAATGTTTGGTTTCTAAAGTTTGAGGGTGTTTTCACTTTCACAAACGCAGTGTTTACTCAGTTGGAATCGAACCCTGGTGTGTTTTTCTCCTTCGGTGCGGTTTGTTTGGGTGAAAGCACAGTAATCACCATGGGGTGTGGACTAAAACAACTGGTCCGAGGCAAATCTGAGTGAGGTTGTCTCAATCCGTTTTGGACTGCAGTGAGAAAATGAGTCGATTCTGAACTGAACATGCTGTGTATTTTAGATTTTTCTACATTTCTACATTTTTTTTGTAGATGCGAACTGCTTATACCGAGCTGTAGAGTTGGAGAAATTCCATGAGAAAATAAAATCTGTTTTGAGTTATTTCTATGATTAGCTAATCATATATTGTTCTCGATGCTTGGGTGATTTTAATCATGTCTGTGTGCATTTGCTAAAGGTTTCTTACCTTTTTTCCCCAATTGCCATATTTCCAACGAAAGAATGTAAAGAACTTGAAGAATACATTTACATACCTACACGCCTCACAAATAATCCAAATATTAAAAAAATAGGTCTAAATGTTGACTCTGACTCAGGACACATACTAATAGGTGTTAAAATGCCTTTAAAGTGCTAATGTTACTAATAATCATTTAATATCAAACATGTCTTAGAAAAACTGATTCACAATGTTGTTGTGCAATGGATCTATGCAGTTCCTTTATGCCCAGCTTCAGTTTACATTTTCTGGTCTATAAATGAACCTAGAGCAGAAATCCGAAGTCTGTTTTCCCTAAAAGGGAACTTATGAATCATACATACATAATTTTAACAGAAGCATGGGGTTAGTTAAAAGGAAGGCAAAGGCCGGTCAGTCTTTAATTGCAATTGCACTTTTTAAATATTTTTTTCTTTGTATTTATTTTATTTCTTTCAGCTCTTCAACCTGAGTGAAAAAAGATATGATATCTCCAAACTGCATCCCAAAGTAAACACTTTCAGGCAATTTTACATAGATTTGGACACTTATATGTGTGTTCACTTACTTACATGGGCACGCTTATGTTCTTCTGCTCATGCTCCTGTGTGCGTGTCAGGTGCTGGACTTTGGCTGGCCTGATCATCATGCTCCAGCCTTGGATAAGATCTGCAGCATATGCAAAGCCATGGACACGTGGATGAGTGCTGACAGCCATAATGTTGTGGTTCTGCACAACAAGGTACTGTAAACTCATTTCCAATCATTCAAATCGTTCTTCAAATATCCTTAAATGAAATGCTTAGCAACATCCCTGTTTTTTAAGTTATTTTAAGCCTTTCCACTTCTCCTTATTCTACACTCCTAGAAAGCAGTGTGTGGTCAATAGATGGCGTTGTCATGCTGCTCTCTCCCATCAGACATGTTTCTGTGCTCTGTGTGTGTACACTAACGTGAGTAGGGAGACACTTTAATCAGATGCAGCCATCCGGTAGCGCTGCGTTTGGGAAGTCAGTAATGAAAGGGAAATATTCCTGGTGGTCTCTATAGTTATAAAAACCCTTGGTTGACCTTTTGGGACGAATGAAATTTCTCAAACAATGTTCCCAAAGAGATTCTTTAGTTACACTGTTCGTCACAAGTGATAAATGATCCTGGGATGATGAAACACAGTGAACATGCTTGTTTGAAAGGTTGTGATGTAGTCCAGCATGGGGATATTCAACTAAAATTTGAGTTCATCTAAAATTCCTTGTTTACAAAAGTGGATAAGTAACTAATATGACAGAATACTGACAGCGATGAATTTTTAATGTTTAATTAATAATGATTGGCTTCTCTGTATAAATAGGGCAATATGAATTGGTTACGTTTTGTTTCATAGCCATGTTGTCACTTCCCTAATCAGGCTAAAGAGAGTAAATGACATAAAAATCTGTGAAAGTCTGTCAAAACTCATTCTTGATGAACTGCCTTCAGGTGAATAATTAGCACCAGTCTATGTGATTGACCACAACTGAAGTCAGAATCCATGATGGGTTATAGCCAATTCTTCTTCTTCCTCTTCCTCTTCTTCTTCTTCTTCTTCTTCTTCTCCTCCTTTATTTCATATTTATTGCTACTAATACTTTGCTGGGTCTGCATCTGGACTGTTGACAACCTCTGGTGTAGTGTCTGCTGATATCACTAATGGCTGTAATGGGGAGATGAGCAGTAGCCAAAGCAAGGCTTATCTAACGAAATCAGTGATGTGCCTCCTTCCTGCCAGTGTGAGAAATGTCAGCATGCTCATCATTTCCAGTGCAGTAAAACGGAGATTCAAATGACCTAAAACCAAACCAGCATTATGCCTCATAAGTTGCTTCAAACTGAATCAGTAAGAGGGAGATTTAGTATTAGTACCAGCCCTGAGGTTTTTTTTTACAGGAAACCATAAAGCTAGTGTTGCCATGGTAAACCATGTTGCTCTGTCCAGCTGTGGAAACTTGAGCAGAGGATGACTAGCTGGTGGAACTATGCGGTAACAACTGAGAAAGTTGCTGCGGCCGACAGGCTTCCTGGATACACATATATACACAATTTCAGCATAACTCCCTAATACAGACTCTCCTGCTCAATTTCAACTCATAAGATGATATTTAAAAAAAAAAAAGTTTTTCAGTTGAGTAAGCCTGAACATTTTCACATACAAGCTGTTTGCTGAACTGTAACATGATGCATCATATTTAATAATTACATTTCATGGTTTAACGTGTATAATCTCTGTTTCTTTCTCCTGATGCCTACAGGGAAATCGAGGGAGAACAGGGGTTGTTGTGGCTGCATATATGCATTATAGCAACATTTCAGCAAGGTAAAACCATCACACTGTGTAATTATTAAATTAAAGTAATAAATTAGAGTCCTGATTGAAGAAACAGCATAATCCTGAATCAATGGACACGCTTTGGAAAAATATTATCTAGACAGATCAGAAAATGACTAGTCATCTAACATTTATAAAAAAAAATGTATTACTTGAATTAAGGATTAAATTCCTCCATGGTATATTTTACCCTTACAGTACAACCCTGGCACAATAACCAGAGAATATCACAGTTCTTCTAGTTATCAATCAACATACATAATAATGTTGAATCACTGTTAGACCACATAAGTGCACAGGATAAATGCATCCATTGTATTTGTTAAACTGAGAAATTAAAATTTGGAGAGTTAGATTAAAGTCTTATGCATGTGATGTAATAGAGACTGAGCATATGTTTATTTTGGCCTGCAGTGCAGACCAGGCTCTGGACAGGTTTGCAATGAAGAGGTTTTATGAAGATAAAGTACTTCCTGTGGGTCAGCCTTCTCAGAAAAGGTCAGTTTTACCCCTTTTCCTGTTCACTGTCTACATACCTATACTCCCATGGCCTGTGTAAGTTTTGTCCTTCTGGTGGACAATATCTTTCCATCTTTTTGGCTCTGCGACAATATTTATTAAAAATCCCCGTTTGTAAAGGACATTTAGTGTAGATCTTTCAACTTGCATGAATGTTGAATATATGTTGAATGTATATGTTGAATGTTCCTAGCAAAACTAATGAGTGGCTATAAACAATAATGATAATTATAATAAGTAAAGTTTTAATATAGGGGATTAATCATAAGCACAGTCTTTTGTAGTAAAATAATCTCTTGAGCAATGTATGTTCGGGCTGAAAGGAAAACTCCACCCTTAAAACATATTAAATACACCGACCAGCCATTACATTAAAACCACCTGCTTAAAATTGTGTAGGTCCCCCTGGTGACAGCTCTGGTCCATCAAGACACTGACTCCAAAAGACCTCTGAAGAAGTGCTGTGGTATCTGGCACCAAGACAGTATCAGCAGATTCTTTAAGTCCTGTAAGATGTGAGCTGGGGCCTCCATGAATATAATTTATTTGTCCAGCACATCCCACAGCTGCTCAATCGGATTGAGTTCTGGGGAGTTTGTAGGCCAAGTTAACACCTTGATCCCTTTATCATGTTCCTCGAACCATTCCTGAATAATTTTTGCAGTGTGGCAGGGCGCATTTTCCTGCTGAAAGAGGCCACTGCCATTAGGGAATACTGCTGCCATGAAGTGGTGTTCTTGGTCTGCAACAATATTTAGGTAGGTGTTACATGTCAATGTGACATCCACATGAATGCCAGGACCCAAGGTTTCCCAGCAGAACATTGCCCAGAGCATCACACTGCTTCCACCAGCTTGCCTTCTTCCCATAGTGCATCCTGGTGAAATCTGTTCCCCAGGTAAGCAACGCACATGCATCCAGCCATCCACATGATGTAAAACAAAGCAGGATTCTTCAGACCAGGCCACCTTCTTCCATTGCTCCATGGTCCAGATCTAATGCTCAAGTGCCCATTGTAGATGCTTATGGTGGTGGACAGGGGTCAGCATGAGCACTCTGACTGGTCTCCAGCTACAGAGCCCTATATGCAGCAAGCTGTGATGCACTGTGTGTTCTGACATCTTTCTGTCATAACCAGTAAAAACTGTTCAGCAATCTGAGCAACAGCAGGTCTTCTGTGGGATCAGAATGGGCTAGCCTTCATTCCCCATGCATATCAGTGAGCTTTGGGTGCCCATGACACCAGGAACACCCCACAAGACCTGCCATTTTGGAGATACTCTGACCCATTCATCTAGCCATCACATTTTGGCCCTTGTCACTCAAGTCACTCAGACACTTTTTCTGCTTCCAACACATCAACTTCAAGAACTGACTGTGCACTTACTGCCTAATATATCCCACCCCTTGACAGGTGCCCCTGTAAAGAGATAATCAATGTTATTCACTTCACCTGTGAGTGGTTTTAATGTTAGAGCTGACTGGTGAATGTTATCACAGAAACATACTCTGGTGCTAATTTGTTGGTTGGTGCTTTATTTTTGTTACTCCTGTGAAATGTAAGCAGTTGTCTCACTGTTTCACTGTTGGCTTCTTAAAACAAACAAGCAAGCAAACAAAAAAGAGATCCTTTTTCAGTGATGGTTAGTGTATTTCATGAGTTATATGACTGTAGAGTTAAAAGTAGTTAATTGCGCGTTAATGTCGGTTTTCACGCACATTTTGATGTGTGTTGTACGTGCAGGTTGGCATCGTAGGATCATTGAAAATGTTGATGCTGTTTATCACTGGTCTATTTTAAGAGAAACAACTGTTGAATGTTGCCT
>JAOVVH010000058.1:23072142-23087278 GCA_028566435.1 Scorpiodoras heckelii | reverse complement strand
CACACACACACACACACACACACACACACACACACACACACACACACACACACACACACACACACACACACTCGTACACACTAGTCACAAGATATTCTGTGCTCCCAGGATCCTCTCAGTTTTTTTTCTTTTTTAAGAGAGCTTGTAAATTGTACACATATGCACATACAGGGTAATATGTCTACCTCATGTATATACTGCTTTGAGACTGCCACAGTATTGTCTATACAGAAAGGCAATATAATTTTATGTAAATTACACAAGTCTGTACATAAGCCCCTAAAGTCAACTAAAGAAGAGGAGGACCAGATCAGAAGGATTATCCTCGAGTCTGGAATCGGATGAGAGAGTGGCATGTTGGCTGTAGGGCATGTGAGGTTTTAGCAAACACAAGACTCATTACAGCCTTATGGGATTAAATGGGAATCACAAAGTTCTGGGATTTAGTGTCCTGAGAGTCACTTGGTTTCAACAACAGGTTTTCGAAGTAGCATTTCAGTTATAAAATCGAAAGCCCTGCTTAAATCACACGTGAACATCCCATGTGTGTATATGGATGCTGAAGTGTTTTGTCTGTTACCATGCTAATCTGTCACTGGCAGCTATATTTAGAGTTGTATAATTGCACATCTGCATCCAGGCCTCAAAACGACTTACAGAAACTTTAAATTGGTGTCCAGTGTATCTGAGCACTTGGAGACCAATTTTTGCTCTCTTTTACCTTGGATTTCTCATTAAAATGACATAAAACCTGACAATTATCCATTATGATATTATTGATTTTTTTTCCCCCTCATATGAAACCCCTTTGTAACTGCACAATGTACCCTGTGATGTCTCACAGGAACAGCGAAAAACCACCCAAGAAAGCTCCAGAATCACAAATATTTCAATATAAACATATTTAATGTGGAGTGCAGCTCAGATTTTTGAAAATGATTATACCTCATTTTCTTTCATTTTCATTTTTTTTTTCTGCATAAAGGCAGTGCTTGTTTTTAAAGAGGGGGTGAAAAAATCCTGGCGTACTTAAAGGCATGAACCACACAGGCAATTTCAATACCAGACCCAAATATAAACATATTTTTTTTTAAACATAAGTGGCTGACAACTATAAATATGGTTTAGTATCTGGATACATATCTGTGATAAACATAGATGCGCAAACCCAGATGCACAAGAAGACAGGATTACTTTATTACAGTCAACAATCACGCACTCCACATTAGCATCCTGCCTTAATGTTAAACCAGTTTTTGGAAATATTACAAATATATCTTAGATCTCACTGATTATATTTACTAAATACTAATTTACTCATTTTGAATTATTTGTTATTATATGGATTGCGTGAACTTTGCTATTTTTTTCTATCTATAATTCACAGTAACGTCCAAGGTGACAGTCAAACAAGCATCTGCATAACTATTGAACCGGGGTTGCTGCTGAAAGGAGACATTCTGGTGAGTCTATACTGTCAAACACGGCACCCTTTGTAGACTTTTCAGGTGTGTAAAATTGTATCCTTACTTGATGTATTTTTAATGGATTTGTATTGCTTGATTTGGCTTTTAATACAGTTAATTTTGCTTTATTCAGGTTTATAGTTCTTTTATAGCTGATATTTTCAGTATAGCTGATATCTGATACATAGGCATCAGTCAGATTCAATTCAATACCAAGATGTGGTTTTAGATCCTAAAATGCAAGCCAGAGGTGACATTGACAAGGAAAAACTACCTGGGACAACAAATTGCCTCTTTAGAAATGCTGTTGGAGAAAGGCATTTGCATTGCAGTCTGCAAAAATGCCAGCACAGATTTATTTCAACCTCAACCTTTTTAAGAAGGTGGCCAGAGAGCTGGGTAATTTATCAATCTAAGTAATACATTTAATTAGCACTAAGCTTTTGCTTTCAGACCAGCATCTTAATGATGAGCTCATCTTTAACTTTTTTAACATCTTATCAAAAAAAGAAAAAAGAAAAAAAAAGTGAAGGTGACAAAAAGAGTTCTAAGCTGAATGTGTGCCAGAGAATTTACATATTGGCATCAGCATTAAAGAAAGCTGTAAATCAGTATGAAGTAGATTAGAACTGAACCTGATGACTATGGAAGAAAAGTGCTAAAGAAAAGTAACACTCTGTCTGATTACTGTATAATTTAAAGTACTAGAACTCTTTAAAGTTGCATTATAACTTTTTTCCTCCAAATTGAGCAATATCTTGAATGCATCTTGGTTTCTTGTATCCTTTCTTGTGTCAATCACACTTTGTTCTACTTCTTTCAAACTTAGCCAAGTGGGGAAAACATGTTCTGATTCACATGGTCCACCGCTTTAACTAGAAAATATGTTTTTTTCCCCTTTCCTTTGAAATCCACCTTGTATTGCTATTCGACTTTGGTCTTGGTCTTGAGATCAGTCTTGAGGCCACACATATATGGTCTCAGTCTTGTCATAAGCTTGAAATGAGTCTTGTCTCAGTCGTGGCCTACAAAGACTTGAATTTTTTCAACACTGCAACATAAATTAAGTGAACGAATACATATTCCTATCTCTGCATGTGGAATTATAATGTATAGTGCCTATAAATTTTAAGTGATTCTGTTTCAAAAATGCTTCATCTTCTTCATAAAAAATATAATAGGACAGCAGTGCATAGTGATATTTGGTCGCAGAGCATTATAATGACCCTGTGTACTGTATGTCCTGTTTACAAAATGATAATAAGAAACGTAGATAGGTTATTTTAGTTAATTCAAGAGCAATTTCATGTTAGGTTAGGTTCCTGTTAGGTTTGATGTAAGTTACCAGGGACAGCAAATATAGCCAAGTGTCTGGTATCGGTCCTGACATGGACTTCGCCGTGTGTGGTGTTGGTCTTGTCTTGTCTTGCCCTGCTTTCATACTCAATCATGACTCAGACTAAATTTTCTCTGATCTTGACCTTGACCAGGTATTGGCTAATGTAGTCTTGAACCCAACACTACCATTTTTTGTCACTGTATCACAAAAAATCAATTGGGCATTATACATAATAACCCATGCTTCTGGCTGCAAACCACACAAAAGAGACACATGTTTCAGGAAAACCTATAGTTTTGAAAACCTTATATAGTAGACAATGTCTGAATTTCACCGTCTGAAGAGTTTTCCCAGACCACTACACTTTTATTATGTAAATCTTTGCCTTCTATATACTGTATATCTGTGAATCTCATAGACTCATACAATACATAAGCAGGATAGCTGTCTCTAGTGTATAAAATAAAATCACGTTTGGAAACACAATCCCTGTGATAGCTTGGAATACATGAATCTAGTGACTCAAAGCCACAAGATATTTGGCTTCGTTTAACACCTTCTTCCATTTTCTCTTGTTTATTTTGCTTCTGTTTCTATGAGAAGAAAACTTGCGTGTTTCATATCTGTCAGTCCCAAGTCAAATAGTTTAATTGCAGCTATTCTGGGCAAGAAGATACAGTTACTTCAGTGGCCTTTGAGGACACTTTTATTTCCTCGACTGAAGTTTGGACAAGCATTCTCATATACTACATCAGATACAGACATGTATGTCTGGAATTCTTTCAGCATGGGAATAGTGGCAAAGTCCTAGCCATCCAGAAGCATAATCTAATTTAAGATGGTGTATATGGCTTGTTTGTGACGGATGGCTCCTAAATGTAAGAATTGGCACATACCCAGGAGTTTGATGTACCATAATGGTTGAGACAGCTGCTGTTCTGGCCACAGCTTCACTTGTGCACATTGTTTCAGGAAATCACAGAGCTGGATCTGGTTAATAGTACCTGCGAATGTTGAGGCCCTGTAAAATGTGTACAACAGCATGGGCCAGGCCACAAACTGCATTTCCTGCACTGCTTTTAGCTTTTCAAGCTTCCTAAATGGATGGAAATGGACTGTGTAATAAGGCATAATAGTTTTGCAGGACCACATATTTATAGATTTGTATATGAAGTGTGAGAGACAGAACCACTATGAAATGCAGGCATATGTACATTTCCAACCCTGTAATTTTCCAGTGTTTGGAATGTTTCTATATTCCTAAGGACTGAGGCTGTGTGCATGATGTAATGGTTTATATTAGCGTTATCTGTTTTCCCATGCAGCTCAAGTGTTATCACAAGCGCTTCCGCAGCCCCTCCAGAGACGTCATTTTCAGAGTGCAGTTTCATACCTGTGCTGTCCATGACCTAGGCCTTGTTTTTGGCAAGGATGAGCTGGATGAGACATTTAAAGGTAAAATGCCTTATGTTTCAATATTTACTGACGTGCATTTTGTAATGTTTAAAGCATTGATACTTCCTGTGAATCCTGTATTCATAATGCATGGTAAATGCATTTATACCACAGTAATGTTAAATTCTCTGACAAAAGACAAAAGGTGTTGGTTGATTTTTTTATAACAACAAGATTACACAAGCAGTAGTGCCTACACAATTTATATTTGTGCATTTCAATAAATTTAATTTTATATTATATATTTAACTTACACCTTTGTTCAGCAATTTTGGAAGTGGTCAATGCTTTGTGACAGTCATAGGTAAAGCTTTAAGTTAATTATGAGTATTTTCTAACAACAACATATCCCATAACATGCTGTTATATTCTTTACTATATAACGTGCTATATAGCATCCATAATCAGGGCCAGATATTACAGATATTACATATATTTATATTCTTTACTATATAACGTGCTATATAGCATCCATAATCAGGGCCAGATATTACAGATATTACATATATTATTTTATGCAACTTCGTATTATAATTACAGACATTTTTTTCTATACCCTACTCCTTATTGACTTTCACAAAATATTTTATACGTATATTAATTTGCGTGCACAGTCAGTGATTTTGGATTTCTTTTTTTTTTTTCAAAATCAGGAACAGGCAGGACTGCCATATAACCAAGTACAACCTTAACCTTGTGGTTAAACATATATAAAAAATAAAGACACTAACCGGACCAGAATTCAAGGCGACAAAAGCACATAACCAAAATGACCAATGACTTTCAGTCAACCACAATATGGTACATGAGGACAATATCCAATGAAGATATGAATTACTGTATGTCCATATACAGTAAAGTCACCCCTTCTTAAGAATCTGAGTATTTGGAATTTCCATGGATATTCCTAATCTTTATTAACGTTCCTAAATAGATAACTAACTTAGCATTCTTTTGAGCTAATTACATTATCTAGTTTTCAACCCAATTAAATAGGGTTCCAGGCAAAAAAAAGTCAGGATATGCAAGGACATTGGAGCTTTTACTTCTTCAGTATTCTGTATAATGAATTTATGAATTCTGTATAATTTTATTATTAATTAATAAAAAGTTTTTTGCCTGTAACTCTAACTAGTTCTGAGCATTTACAGAGGCTTATGCCAAGGTAATGCTTAAGGTATTATGTGTGGAATATACATGCATTTAAGATGGATTATAAATACAGGACAGGATGTGCTGTCATGTTAGACATATAAGAATCATTTTGAAGATACTTTAGAACACCTGGCTCGTTTCTTTATTTTTCACTGACATTTTTCTGGCCCTGAAATTTTTCCCACCACCAGCAGGAACAAAGCTGCTGTGCTCTGCAGCTGTCTTTAAAAGACAAACCACAAAGCATACATAGTTTTCATGGAGGTAGCGGATGGAACTTCTTGTCAGTGGTTTTTTTTTTTATTACGATTAATCTTGCAACCTGTAACTTTAATGCCAGCTTCAAAAACAATGTCAATGTTCACATTCTAGGTCACCACAGTGTTTTAAACGTGCATTGATTTCCTCTTTCAGATGACAGATTTCCTGAATATGGGAAAGTAGAGTTTGTCTTCTCATTTGGGCCAGAGAAAATCCAAGGTAATATCCAATGTTCAAATATGTATATTGAAGTATCGTCAATAGACATTTTGGAAACAGAGCTGCATTTTATTTCTTAGGCTAAAAATCTTCATAGTCTGCTTTCTCTTCTTAAGGAATGGGCCATTTGGAGAATGGGCCCAGTGTATCTGTTGACTACAATACCCAAGATCCTTTGATTCGCTGGGACTCCTATGAAAACTTCAATCAGCGCTATGAAGACTCAATGGAAGGTGAGTATGCCAAAAAATATATTTTAAAAATTCAAGCTGATGTTTAGTGTGTTGACTGTTGCAGGTAACTATTTTTACTTGCATTTTTACTTATTGTATAGTTCTTTTATAGTCATCAAATAACTTTCAACATTAAAAGCTGGGAAATATGTGTTTTAAAATGGTTGGACTAATTTCGTTTGACATAAGAGCGTATGATATGGTATTTTGTGTCACTGTTGGCTATTCACTTCCCCAGAATCAAACCATTTCTAATCCATTTCCATGCACATGCAGGTCAGAGTTTTGGCTTAAAACGTCTTTCTAGTGTCCTATACACTGTCAGTGTGTGAGACAGGGATACTGATTCCGTCAGATCTAGTAGAGTTAGCAGTGCTTTCTTCACATTCCTTAACTTAATTCATCAAGAAGTTGTGTTCACTTGTCAGGCACAGATCAAGCATGTAAAGAAAAAACAAAATGAAGCCATACAATGAAATGGATGTTTGCTTGCTTTCCTCATTATTGGAGTTCTGATATAGCCCTGATTTCATGTCGCCCTTGCATATTGGGGTTACTGCACGTATGGCTTTGTTAAATTGGAGGATCTGTTTTCATTAGAAGGACATCTTGGATGACAATGCACAGAGTGTCAGGGAGGTTTTAGGATTCTGTGGCACATCTGTAACTGCACTAGGCATTCACAAATTTAAACTTATTGAGTGTTCAATATACATTAAGACCTGATTATAGAAAAGGTACCAAACTGAATTCCTTACTGAATCTGGCTGGTGTAAACAGTAAACAGTTTTCAGCAGTTTAATGCCATTATGACCAAAAACAGCTGATGACAGAGATTAAAATTTCATTGTGTGACTGATGCTTTGCTAAAGATACTTTTTGAAGAACGGGACAGTATTACTCAAAACTCACAGGGCAACAACAGACATGGTCATGACAACGACGAAACATAAACAAAGCATACTAATGAAGAGAAATTATAGTTTTTATCTCTTTAGCCCATTTTTATTGCATGTCAGCCACGTCTGAATTGTGGTCATGTTGTACTTAAAGAACACACAACATGACTGATGTGAAAATAATCACAACATCAATGACCATTTCTCTTTGTTAAACACATGCTAGTATTTTTAGCTTTAGATTACAGAGTGTCTGCTATACGAGGCCCTTGTATGAGACGTTACTATAGAAATGAAAATGTATTAAGCCACAGTCATAGAACACTTTTGCAGTTTATGTCACTCTGTGAAATAAGTCGGGCCAAAGTGGGGCTGGAAGATTGGCAACGCAAACAGTCATCTATTTTGGTACTAACAAACCATAGTAGACTATGGTAAATCTAAAAGTAGACTTCATGTTAAACCTTTAATGAATTCACTGGTTACAACTGGTGTTTTTACTATACAGCACTCAGTTACAGGAGGGATTATTTATTATTGCTCTATCTGGTGTCACAAAATTGAACTCGGTGCAAAGGTTTGTTCGCGAAAATGTCTTTTGCGAGCACGAATCAGTCAACACGTTACAGAACCATCATTAGATAATTAATCAACACCTTCTGAGAATTCAACCAAGCTGTGCTATAAAGCATGACGGGTCATAATGACAGGGCACAATGTAAGTCCAAGTCCAAGTTTAGCTCTGTGAGTAATCTACTTTAACTCTTCCTACATTATCTTTTCCAGACCATAGCTTCTGGTGTAACTGCCTCAACCTCCAGCTTTAAATATGAATGTAAAAGAATGTGTAGCAAATCTTAAACAGACCGAGTCGTTGCCTTACTCCTGTTTTTCATATGGATTTAACTGTGAGGACATAGCGTGAGGACATCTAACCACATGCATGGCTGGCCACTAAATCCTGGCTCCTTCCCCCAACCCACCTTGTGTCTGTGGGGTCGGCAGGCCACTTATAGCACATTCCAGTTTTTAGCCACTGATGCCACCTCTGTAATTCCAACTGTCTAGAGATGGTCAGTATCTCAAAGAGACTATCTATTGTCATCATCTAAAACCGTTGCAAAGCATGTGAAATGTAAGTTTATTGTGAGTTCAAAGAAAAATAAAATAATGCTTTTTAAAAAAAAATTTAATCTATTTTACTCTTATTGTAGTCGAATGTACAGAAAAAGCATGAGGAGTTAAACATATCTGACTTTAGTCCTTTCAGACCACACATTCTTTTATTTCGGGTTCCCACTCCAGGTCATTTGAGATGTCTAGCCGTAAAACATCCAATCCTGCTAAACAGTCCTCGCTTTAAATAGGCCAGCCAGAAATAAGGGGACGCTGATCTTTTGGCTGTAGCCTTCGAAACGGTGCTGTAAACCAGTCTGTCTCTGTGGTTGGCTAGAACTGTTGGTCAAGAGGCCAAGTACTCGAGTTTTTAAATAACCACGCCTCCAGCTAGCCTGCAGCAGTGAGCCAGCTGGAGAAGAATCCGAAAGAACTTTCTACAGCACGCAGGCTGCAATGATACAGGACAGACAAAGAGTGAATTCAAGCTATTGGGGCACACAGAAAAATAAACTGGGACAAATAGTTCCGCTGAATCGTGAGAGCCAAAGGACAGGATCCAGAGTGGGTTAACGGGTCGAATGTCATTCTGTTATGTTTACGCTCATCACATCACTTTCATAATGCTATGAGATAGAAATTGTAGTCTGTCAGGAAACATTCACCTTGTGGTGTCTTTTCTGTATGTAATATTACTTGTGTTATTAATTTTGTTATTTTTAATATGCAAAATTTCAAATTTGGGGATCTTTGGAATATGAAGTGTTGGAGCAATGCTTTACAAGATAGAGACTCCTTTTTTCCTTCTTTTCTTCATTCATTGATTCATTGATTGATTAATTCATTAATTCATTCAGTCACTCACTCATGCAGTCAGTCATTTATGTTTATTACCGAAATGTCTTTATACCATATAACTAAGAAAGGGAACAGTATGTGGGGATTATATATACATATATATGCTTAAACTTGAAAAACTGAATGCTTAATTATTTCATTTTATGTGGATTAATTTGGTAGAAAATAAAGCTATTTTATAATTTTCTAATTATACAGGTAGCATATATTATACTTAATAAAAATATATAGTGAAAATAAATTGGCCAGAAATTGAAAGCTACAGGCTGAGCTTATAGGAAATGCTGATTACACTTTCCTTTTTCATCTATTTATCATTTATGCCAAGTTGCCGACAAATCCTTTGCTACTTTTAATTAAGGAACTTAAGGAAAAAGAGCACCACCTGGTTGTTGATCATTTTCTCATAGCAGCATGTTCTCTTATACTACAGACATTTGCCAAATTAATTCCTTTTTTATTTATTAATGAACATGTTTATCTTTTTTACCTGTTTATGGAAATATTCGTTCATTTTCATTAAAGCTTGATTCTGGATAGTGTTGTGTTGAATTCATAAAAATTAAACAATAAATGTCCATATAGAAAGCTTTACTATATCAACCAGTAGACATTTTTTATGTTAAACAATACCATTTTTAATTCATTTATTAATAGGTTTATATTTTGTGGAATGTTCACCGTACAAGTTTGTGTGAATGATCTGTTGGTAGAAATAATAAAGTATTGGAACAATCGCTTTAATAAACCTGCAGTTTGCCCTGCAGCTGATGCTACTGTCAGATCTGCTGTTGTAGAAAATGAATCACCGCCATCTGACCAATCAGATTTGAGAATTCAACAGCAATGTGGTATAAATGTATGTGTATTATATAAAGCATTCAGGTCAGGACGTAATGTTCTTTTGCAGCATGTAAATTTATCTACTGTCTTTTGTTCAAGCCAAAGCCATGTGATGTATATCCTGAAAATGGTTTTCTTATATACTTTAAAAACAATGGAAAATCATCACTTTAGGAAGAGAGTATGAGGCGTACGTTGGTACAGTAAATATTATGGCTATTAGAGCTTATTTCCCAGGCAAGTGGGCCATAATTACAGTTGACTGGTCTACAAATCAGTGGGATAACTGTCCACAAAGACCTCAGAGGCAAGGGGTTGACAGCACACACTTCACTGTCAGATAGTGTCTGCAAGTGTGGTGTGAAGCTGCACTTTACCAAATGTGACCCAGTGACCCACAGCTGAAATTGCTTAAACCAGCCTCTTATGCTCTAAGGACACAGGCTGTTGTGATCACATGTTAATATGCAACCAGATGGATTATTTGCAGTATTTATTAGTCAGATCAAAAATAGATAAAAGACATAAACTATGCTATAAACTACGGACTTGAATTAGCCCAAGGGAGAGAGTAAGGACTTGACTGCAATAGAGTTTGCCGTTTGTCCCTGGGATGCAATGAAGTGTCCCAGATCTCACGGCCTTGCTCACAGGAGAGACCATTGGGGTCTTGTTTACCGTGGCTTGCCTCATATTTGTCCAGAGTCCATGGTCACGACATTTTCCGAATGGTTGGGTGTAAAAAGCATGGAGGTGGAGAGATGAGACCAGACAGGCGCTGTCAGGGAGGCAGTAAGAGAGCCACAGGCAACTCCTCCAGCCTCTCCAGATACCAGAGTCCTTTTTGTTGTCTGTCACTGGAGAAGGAATGACACAGTAGCTTCTGTTCACTGCAGGCACATTTCAGGGGCTCTGATCTGCTGGTGCTTAGAAATAGACACAAGGCCTGTTTGGAAGGATAATAAGCCGGTGAATGCTGTCTGTCCACAGGTACGCCTTAAGCTTTAATGTTTTTTTTCCCTTTTAAATTTTATCTATGCTGTTATCATGGGTGGTATCACACATTCCTCTTTTTTTGCACTAATCTTCCAGCTTGATCATAAGATCAGAGTTGAAATATGACTTGCAGAGTGGCTTTTTGGGTTTTTACCTAATATATATTAATGATTGGGAAAACCCATCACTGTGACTGAATTCTAGAAAACAACCAAAACAGATAAAAAATTTAGGAGTTTGAGCAAAATTGGTTTAAAACACTTGACTTTGTACCATTTATGTACCATATATGTAAAAATACATGATTCTCAAAAACAATGTAGAAATATAATCAATGAATAAGGAAGAGGCATTTTTTACACTATACTTTTATTTTTACAAGTTAAATTAATTAAATTATATCCACACATAGAAGTTGCTTTTAGACTATCAAAACGCTGACATCTTACAGTAGAACTGCAATTTTCTCTTTTGCAGGTTTTATACAAATTTAATAATAAAAAAAAAATGTCTAAATTTCACCAGGTCAACATACATTTGAGATAATCTGAGTTTAGGTATTGAATATATCATTGTGTTTATCCTTGTGTTAATTTAGTGCACAGTTTAGGCTATGTAATTGTACAATAATTGCTTTAACAGCTTTTTGCCACAGAAGAAAAGCCACACTGTGGTAAATATTTTTCAAGCCATCACAGGCCAGAATGATTTTGACAAAGTTAGATTGAATGTGGTTAACACATCTTTAAATGCTGCCTCTAACAGTTTTCAAGTCTCGGTTATTTGAGCACCACAGTGTTTGTGTTGCATGCTGAAGTGCAGCTGCACTTCGCAGAAAACCATTATCCCATGGTTGTGTGGTTAGCTGTGCATGCAAGAGCCTATCCTACATATATAAATATATCCGTAGCAGCATTGGATCTAATTCTTATAGCTGGTAAAAGGAGATCTTTATAATAGAAATAAACTATATGCAGAAGCAAAGGCCTTAAATTACACATTAACCCTTTTGACAGGCTTTATTGTTGAGGACATGCTAAACAAACTCAAGACATTTAACAAGCGTTCTGACAGTGAGACAGGTCTGCCAGCATGGTGCCGAATATTTTATAGTTTCCACCTGTTAACACATGACGACAGAGGTGCACGTTACGCATTTTCCTTCATGAACGTGACTCTCCAAAAGACGGTTGGGATATGTGTGTGGTCTGTCTGACTTTTACGGTTGTTTTGCAGACACAAGAGTGGGAATTGTCACCAGTTTGTTCACTTTGCACACATGTGGGGTTTGACTGAAGGACTGGCAGGGTGCAGTGAGAGCCTGTATCAGCTGGGCGCATTTGCTTTAGCCACTCAGCTTGACTTTGAATTACTTTATCATTGCACCTATTACATACTGATGCAGCTGCCCTACACTAACATACACAGTTTGCTTTATAAAACATCCGGCAGTGGACGTGGATCATAAGATGACCATATTAGAGCTGCCACAAACTTCTATGTTTGCTGAGAAAATAGATTGAACTTCTTAGTGTGCACGGATGATAAGGCTTTTATCCTATTTTGTTGAAAAGAGTAATCTGCCTTCATCAGTTGGGGCTTTACAGATTAAACTGCTTTGAGTCCAGACATTGAGAGTTGTGTAACAGTGTAGTTGAATCAAGTGAAACGTGTGCCAGCTTGACTTGTTACTATATAACAGACCCAGCGACTTATTTGTTCAGTCTTCTTGCTTCGTGGGGGTGCTTTTTTGGCTTGTTTAGAGTTTTAGAGCAGAGACAGTCTTGCAAACCAGTTCATTTTGTGGAAATAAAGACACATAAAGCCTTTTTGACTTGTCCTGCTGGGGCAAGCACAGAAAGTCCCATGCTTGGTTGACATTTACTTCTGAACATAGACCATTTCTCCATTTCTCCAGCTGCTGTAATTATGTTTCTTTTCAGCTTTGGAGAAGTCTGATGGGAACTGTAAGTGTGGGTGGAGAACAGCAGAAGGAAAGGATCTTATTCACCCTTTCTGACTTTATAATACACGATTGTCTTGTTTCCTTTATGTTTTCCAGGCCTCTACGCATACCTCAGCATGGGTCAGATAGTCTCCCTAAATAGCTTTCTTTGACCTGTAACAGATGGCTCTGGTGTTGTTATTTATGACACCGTGTCTCTGGCACCACCCATTCCCCTCTCATTAGTTTTCATAGACTAGCCCGTAGAGAATTTGTTATCCAGTCACTGTTCTGATCATTTGAGTGCAGCTAATGCATTTCTTAAACATACACCCCACAGACATGTTCAAGTTGTACCGTTAATATGTTGAATTTAACTGAAATGCGCCCACAGTGTCAGAAACTGCCTTAATCTTTTACTATTTACTGGTTTTGTGAGGTAGTCCTGGGACAAAAACAACTGTTAAACTCAGCACTGGTGATTTTAATAGTGATCCAGTAACTAATTATGTTATTGTCTGCCAAATGTTTGAGTTGCTCCCAGCTTCAATTTTAATGCAATCCTTTAATTGCTGTTCTCTCAGGTAGTTGAAATAATGGAACATTTTAGTAGGCCCAAGTTTTATGGAATTTGGGTTCACAAGCAAATGAGGAACTAATCATTTCAGGGAAAAGAAAGCCATGTCAGATGCAATGCGAAATGTCTGTGGAACGTACAGTCCTTTGGCTACATCTAAATGTGGCTATTTCATCAAGATACACTTTCAGTTGGATTTCCTAAGAGTAAGAGATACAAAAGGGGTGTCCGAGATGGTGCCAGTGTTTCAGAGAAGTCTGCTGGCCCACCTGGGATTTAAATCATGGTTTCTTCAGTTCTTGTGCCTTTTCAGTTTTAATTCCGTAAGATCCTATCGTATGCAATACAAAATTGCCATTTATCTCACCTTTATTTTATCTGTCATCTGAAGGCACACTGTAGTCAGCAATAGCTGTCAGTTATGCTGAAGCGATAGACAGTAAATGAGATGGGAGCTCTCATAATCAGTTTACCCAGGGTTTCACACTAGTGGTTCCTGCATACAAATGGGCAGGAATTGGGCAGGAATATTACAAATGGGCAGGAATATTTTAAATATACACATCTTATGCACAAGAATACCTTGACAAAATGTTATGTATATGCGGTTGATAAATAAGGCCCTGTGCCTCATGAGAAATGATGTTCTAAATAATGTTTTTCATTTAATATGAATAAAGATATAAAACCAATATCTAATCACTCCCCAAAACCTAACTTTATCTTATATATATTACAACCTAAATTGCATGAATTGTCATGAATTGGAAAGATGGAGGAAGTAATGAAGGTCATATTAAGATTTAAACCACCAAAATCCTGAAATAAAACATTAAAATAAGACATAACAAAACCCAGATCAGTCCTACTTAAGAAATAAAATTAGCCATTTAACTGTGAAATTTTTTTTTTATAAGGGGCAGAATATAAATACAGGGTGTCCCAAAAGTCACCATACATAGGGGAAATGTGAAATTGTAGCTAAATGTACATTTATTTAGAAAATATTTACAAAATATTCTCTATGTGTTGGCATATTAAAAATATAAAATATAATATAAAATATGAGTTTGTTAATTGTTCCTATGTATGGAGACTTTGGAGATACCCTGTATTTATCATTTACATGAACAGACAATGTATTTTTCTTATTCTGTTTTTGGAATATTTATGCAAATATTGTTAGCAAGTTTATGTAAATTTATATCGTTTGCACCTGCCTTAGACACGAGACAACCACAAGAAAACTGACATCTTTCATTTGTGTTCATGAACTATTTGGGAGAAATCCATTAGAAACTCAAGATTATGGCTGACCCTAACAGTAATGCTAGCTTTATCTGATTAAGATCCTGTGAGGATTGAGAGACATACATAAGAAACACCATGCTGTTACATAGAAATAACATTTCATTGTGGTAGAATTACAAGCACTGATGGTTACACTGAATCTAATAACCAATTTAGCCATTTCCCCCCTCATTTTGCATGACTAGACTAGATGGACATGGCTTTGACAGATGGGAAATATAGCTGAAAATAACCAAGTAGCAAGGATAGTACCGTAGTTCTTTCACACGGGAAATATTCATGCACTGTGCAGCTTAAGCCACTTTCACAATATTTAAATCAGCCAATTTTAGAGAGAAACGTAATGGCTTTCACTGAAGTGATGCTTCACTCTGATGTGTGTGTGTGTGTGTGTGTGTGTGTGTGTGTGTGTGTGTGTGTGTTTATGTGTGTGTGTGGGGTAGGTGGGGGGGTTTGGGGGTGG
>JAOVVH010000058.1:23045513-23061789 GCA_028566435.1 Scorpiodoras heckelii | reverse complement strand
ACCAGAACTAATACTAATACTAATAAATTATTGTGGTCTAAAACCAGGTGTTTCAGTTTCATTGTCCAACCCCTGTAGATAATACCTTTAGATAAGACTTATGTAAAATGTATTATACTGTTTAGTTTAATTTTAACTCATTACTCTTTACTCTTAAAAAAAATACATTTGTTAACTTTTGTTTCTTATCATTTGAATTATTATTATTTTCTTTCCTTCCTTCCTCTTTTGGATTAATCCTATTTATGGATCGCTCATCAACTTCTCCACCTCCTACCCATCCTCCCCTTCACCTTCCTCTATAACCTTCTGTTGCCCTTCATCATGCCCGTGCTCGTCCTCTAAAGAGTACACGGCTCGTATCCACGACCTCAAAGAGAGAACAGCCACTTCTGAACCTGACAACCGCCGCCGCTCTCTCTCCTTCTCTGGTTGGTCTCTCTCTCTCTCTCTCTCTCTCTCTCTCACTCACTTTCTCTCATTCGTTCTGTCTCTCCCACTGTCTGTCTATCTCTTTCTTTATTTCATTCTCTTTATCTGTCTTGACTTTTTTTTTCTTTTGTCATTTCCTGTATCCCTGTGTCTAACTTTATCTTTCTTATTTTTTCCTTCTTTCTTTTGGACCTTTACATTTATCTCTCCCTTTCGTCCGCTCTTTCAGTTTAACCTTCAGTCTCTATCTGTTCATGTCTCTGTATCAATGTTTTATCTCTGCAACCATATTTATCCATAACACCACCCTAATCTGTGTCTGTCTGTGTGAATTTGTTTCTTGTATTTCACTTGTCACTATTTCTCCTGTATTATAATTATTATTCCTCTCACTTCCCCTCTGTTGATCATCTTTTTTTAATATCTTTATTTTTTTCTCAGAGATTAAAAAAAGAACTCTAACATATTGTAACAGACGCCAGGGTTTTCCACTCCTTAATGCTCTCAGTAGAAATACTCGTTTTGACTCGCAGTTAGCCGATGACCCCAACAAACTGCATTCACAAAGGTTTGTATGAAAGTTTTACAAGTGTGAGACAGTGTGAAGTCAATGGCCACTCTGTCTTCATCCACCGAGTACATGTCACAAGATACAGTTTGCCAAACTCAGGGAACAAATCAGAAGTATCAGAAGACACATGATTCTTTCAAGGCCTCTCCTCCATGCCTGCTTTAGCATTTAGGAAAGAACAAAACATAATAAAGCCTTCTAAGTTGCAGAACTTTTGTGTGGCTGTTATCAGCCATTGGGGAATAAATGTCTAGGGCACAGACTGTTTGGTCCTCACAAAGGCAGCATACAGTAGCCAGATGCCAGCTTCCGTTCCTTGTCTGGGACTTCTTTCGACTCATGTTTACTCCAATATAGACTCCATAATGGCCAAAAATGGACAATGACCCTCTCAGACCTTGCCTCAGATAACACGTTCCTGTGACAAACACCTTTATGCTCCTAGAGTTGAATGAAAAAGCAAAAATCGCACTTTCCCCTTTTCAGCAGTTCCTGCATAGATCAGTTGAAGATGAGCAGGAAAAGGCCCTGGGGTTCTCCACTGAATTCAACAGGCATAGCCAGTTGCCGAGAAAAGAGTGTTTGGCATGTACAGCTGTGGTAATTTTGTCTGCATTGCATTTTCATAAAATGGCCTGAAGTGAGATGACGTTGGAGAATGTGACTGTGCATCTTTCCAGCTCCTGGCGGCTGGGCCTAGATCCAGATCCTTTCTGAACATGGGATCCACTCCCATGTCAATAAATCTGGAGTCTTCGTGTTATGACATTGCTCTAGCAAAGCGAGTAGACACAAACTGTGATATCCTGCAGATGGACAGTTTTGTATGTCTTTCAGTTGGGATATAACACAACACCAAGAGGTAGTCTCAGGCTCTTTGTTTTCCTAATCTTCCCATACACCCATACAATCTTCCAGGGGTTCTCCACTCCATGACATATTTAACTTAGCTCTTCCTAGCTTAAAATTTTCTCTAATTGGTAAGATTTACCTAGGCCTGTTTTCAAAATTTGCAGGACAGTGGGTTCCCAGGAGTTGAATTGAGAACAAGTGATCTAAGAAAATTGAGCTCACTCGTTTTGTCCATGGTTCATCTTAACTTACAGGAGGTACTCATGGCTCTAGAGGTTTGGAAGCTCTGTGAGCTCTCCTAATGTCCATTGTTGTCCATTATATGACTTGGATTTCCTGACATACCCATGATACTCACTCACTCCATCACTAAGAAAAGTGGTAAATATTTTGCTCAGACTGTTGCTTGGTTTCCAGATCTCTTGTTTTCACACAAGGGTGTGTTTGTGCACACCCCGGTCTGGGCAGGGTTGCAGTCAGATGTGATCAGGAACGTGAGTTGTTTTGAAGCCAGTTGGGTTGGTCTACAGTCCATTTCCATGTAAAAGAGTGAAAAAGTTGATCTCAAATACAAGAACTGAACTTCGTTTGCTCATATTACACAGTACTGATCACATGCTTCACTTTTTCTATTAGCTGCTGAGATAAATACAGCAGCATTTTTCAATAAATCTAAAGAGGAATTGCGAATATGTTTTGTGTCCGGTTCCTATTATCCTATGCCCTTGGTGTTTCAGTACACAAAAGAAAATGTAGTTTTCAAAGTGTTCATATTCATATAAAGTAGAACTACTCAAACTATTATTTTACCGTCTACCTCAGATAGACTACAACTCCTACAGAAATCCTATATGTTTTTTCAGAGGTGGCTTTTTTCAGAGGTGGCTTTAATGTGACTGGGTGAGAGAGGCCTATGGCCTGCTTTGAGTATTACTTGCTATTATGCTATTACCCAGATATAGCTAATAAAAATCCAATGTGCTTCTGTTACTGATAATCCAATAAGCACATTGTTCATTGTGAACATTTTCAAAATACAATTCAGTTCTACATAGATTGAGCCATTGAGATATTTATAGAAACAATTTAAAGGTCATTGCTGGTTATATACCCATTGATGAAACTTTATTATCTCTAATGGACAGAAACGTTTCTTGTGTTACTGTTGACTAAAATAAATTGTACTGATTAAGTGTCTGTGTGGATATCACATGGCTCACCAGGGGTACAGGCACCAAAAGATGAAGGCTCAGCACCACAGCGACAGCGGACTACTAGTGAGGGAGAGTCCCGCGATGACAGCCCTACCCGAGTCCGTTCCCCCATTCGCTGCATTTCACCAGAACTGGCCAATACCATTGCTCTAAATCCAGGAGGCCGGCCAAAGGAGGTAGACTCAGTGGTGTACTAAAGTAGTGATGTCCTTTTGATTTTTAAGATAACATTTAGATGTTGAAATGTATACCTCATACATAATATGATGTGACTAGGTGTGCTTGTTTGTGTATGTGTGTTCACCTGTTGTATGTTTCTCTAGGGACAAATGCACAGTTACAGGGAGGCATTCGAAGAGATGGACGGGGTTCCTGTGAGCCCTCCAGCATCTGTGGGCGGTGAGGTCCTCCCCCAAACCCCTGCATTCCCTGTCTCGCCACAAACCCCTTACTTCAACCTGTGTAAGTTTCCCAACTGAAGGAGGAGGGTGCCGTAGAGATCACGCAATGTCTTTTTTGTCCACTGACAATATAGTACATTATGATCATGTAGAAGGCCAGCTTAGATAGTCTCAAAATATATGTCAAAATATGTTCTTTGAGGACTTTTTTTTGTTGCGAAATTATGCATATTAGGTTCAACCCTGGAACCCCAGGCCACACTATGCCAAACAGCTAATTGCCGTCCTGTCTCAGGGCTATTATGTAAACCTTATTAACAGATGAGCCAAGGATGCAGATGTGAGAATTTGTACTCAGTTTCCATGATCTTTTTTGTGTGGTCAGTTACTGGCAAAGAGTAGATATCGTTTTGCCTCATAGACACTTAAATGCTAAGAAACAAACTCCAAGTTTTCTCCTGTTTCTTAACAACCCCACATGTTTCATAAACCGCTGTCATCAGCTATTTTCAGATGCATGCGTGAGCCCTGAAGGTTGACAAGCTCTCATATTTATAGGCTGTCCCATTATGAGGAAAGGGAATAGGACACTTTTAATTAGCTATTACTTTATCGTACTCTTGCATCCCCTTCACCTTAGTTTCCTCATAAAAAGCCCTTTGCAAAGGTCTCCTTGAGCAGACCCTAGAATCTTCCATGCACTCTTGACCTGCCCTGTTTTATTTGGCCCAGTGCTGCATTTCTTCTTACCAGACATGCTGTCTGAAATCAATTAATTCCCCATTGCTTTGGCTGAAATTATACCCACAAAGCCGACTTTCGCTCATCAGAAACCAGGACATTCTCAGGAGTACTGCTGTCATGGCTCACCGAAATGAAGTTTGACAGCACACATTGGTGTATTGGTATAGGTACATGAAAAATAGGACTATTTAACCATATGATGGATTAGCTAGCAATATATAATACATTTTCCTTTTTGACACTTCACGCAGATTAATGTCAAAAGAGTTCTCAGTAGAAAGCATACACTATGTGGGCTTTTAACGCAGGCATGTTTGCATTTGTGGGGAGCAGGAGACAGCATAGGTCGTCTTTTCTGGTTAGCGGTAAAGAAGCTCACATGCTTTGTAAGTCATTTGAAAGCAGCAGCATCACTGCAGCCCCCTTCTCCTGCAGTAAACCGAAGGACCTTTGAGTCTTCTACTACCCCACTACTTCCCTCCTTTCGCCTTTCCCTCTCATGTTGAGTGATTTGAGCTGTCATACAAAGAATTGTATGGGATTCTTTGGTAAGTGGAGGATGTGCACGAACTGCCCCAGACCCCAGTGTGTCTCATTGTTAAATTTGCCCCAGACCTCATGGCCAATGTCCAAACTTAACAGCACATGGCTTCAACAGGCATGCATGTGGAGACCGGCCCTGATTTTGTACCACACACGCAATCTGGTCCATAGTGTTGTATTGTCTGCATGAGCGTTTTGTTTTTATAATTAAAAACAATTAATTTAATGAATCATTTTGTCTTCACAGTCTTGTTTTCGCTGCAAGTGTTCATGAGTCATACTGTTTTTCATTTGGATAGTCCATTGTAGACACTCAGTCGATCTTTCGACTATCAGTGAAGCCGGCTATCAGCTGACTCTGAGACATTTTAAATGACTTATTTACATTTTAATCTACTTTTAAAGAATAAGTCTAGTGATGGGACTAGGATGAGTCAATAATAATAATTATTATTATTATTATTAATAAGGAGCTATAAACTGGACAAATAAACCAAAAGCAAAAGTTAATAGCCTATAGATCAGGGGTATTCGGGTTAAATATTTGTGAAGGTTCAGCTACATAAAATTCCTTGCCTACAAAAGTTCAGGTAAGCACCTAGCATGACTGAATGGCTTGACTGAACAGATCAATTACTTCATAACTATAAATAAGACATCAATTTGAAGTAGTCACATTTTGTTTCACATTATCCCATGGCATTACCACTACTGACTATTGCTGAATCTGAAAAGACGAGTCATCAGTTTTCAATCCAATTGAAACTGGATAATGAAAATACCTTGCTGTCCATTCTGTTTTTCATTATTTTCACACAGTAATTGGTTCTGCTACAGTAGTTCTTTGGGGTTGACAAGATATCTTGTCATTAAGGGTCCTGCATCCAGACTGCATAACTGTAGAGTGTGTATAGATTATCTACTCAATGTCAACATCCACTGAGAGTTGATGTATTGTTTAGAATAAATGGTCTACAGTAATGGAGTGTACACTGATGGTCCAAACTGATGAAGTGTCTACAGTGGATTACACAAATAAAATGATACCATCACCTGTTCTGTGTGAAATGTGAATAGCTACACGTCAGATTCAGTTACCTGATATCTGAGTGTTATTTAATTGTTTGCATGATGTGTTCATTCTGTCAGAACTTGACAGAGAGTGTTTTATCTACCACCACATTCACGTTTTGAATGAAATACTTGCATGGCCTAGCAAGTTAGCATGAGGCACTTGCACCATCCCTGGATATTTCTCTGTAAATACTGTACCTTTGCCTCTGAAATGATGTCATCTGTACAGCTCTGGATCTGTATAGTTTAGACTTTTAGAAGATGCAACTTATTTGCTACACAATGAAATGTTAATTGAATTAGGAATCTGATATCAGCCAATGAGCTGCTTATATTCCTCTGCTCCTGCAGGGTTTGTACATACAGATCTGTGCTGTTGATGACTTGCCCATTCCTCAGCTGTATGCTAATCTCTGTGCCTTCTTCATCTCTCAGGCCGTTCTCCTCCAGGTTTGGCTAAAACACCACTGTCCTTCCTGGGTCTGAAGCCACACAACCCAGCTGAGATCCTTCTCAACCAGACAGGCTCAGGTGAGTAAATACACATGAAACAGGAAATCAGTTCAAATATCACCAGCCCCAAAGGTCTTCATAGCTTCCTAATATAAAAATCGATCTCCTCTACATAATATTGTAGTGAACTCCGATTTCTCTTTTACAAGCATACTGACATTTCTTTCTCAAACATCGAGCTTCTAAATGGAGAAGTCTTTACATTACATATGTGGTTGAGTTGCCTTGATTGTAGCCTGTGTGTACATATATGCATGAGAGAAGAAGGAAAAACATTATTAGGATAACAACGTGTAAAAACAGTGCTCAGATACCTTGTGCTTTTTTGACCCCAGTATCAAAGCAACCAATGGCATACGATTATGAGGATACCCAGAAAAGTAAATAAATTTATAAAATCCCTTTTTAGTGTGCAGGGATTCTTTTGATTTCGTTTAGAGAGGCCAGTGAGGGTAGGTATATGGGGCTTAAACAGACTGAAAGATAACAGAAGTGTGTCCTGAGAGCTGTTTAACTTGGCTGGCTGTCTTTCGAAACTCTGCCTCCTTCAAGCTGAGTCCAAAAGTCTCACGCAATGCTAGTTTTAGCTCCATTTCCAAAGCAAGTGAGTGCTCATGCTTCCTTTACAGTTATACCTTTTAAACCTTCTTTCTTTATTTGGTTCTTTTTCTGTAGGTTGTACAAGTGCTTCTCAATATATTCAAATATCATCAAAAAGTTAATTTATTTCAGTAATTCAATTCAAAAAGTGAAACTCATATATTATATAGATTCATTACACACAGTGATCTATTTTAAGCATTTATTTCTTTTAATGTTGATGATTATGACCTACAACCTGTGAAAACCCAAAAAGTCAATATCTCAGAAAATTAGAATATCATATAAGACCAATTAAAAAAATTTATTTTTAATACATAAATGTTGGCCTACTGAAAAGTATGTACAGTATATGCTCTCAGGACTTGTTCGGGGCTCCTTTTGCATGAATCGCTGCATCAATGCGGCGTGGCATGGAGCCGATCAGCCTGTGTTATGGAAGCCCAGATTGCTTTGATAGCAGCCTTCAGCTTGTCTGCATTGTTGGGTCTGGTGTCTCTCATCTTCCTCTTGACAATACCCCATAGATTCTCTATGGGGTTTAGGTCATGTGAGTTTGCTGGCGAATCAAGCACAGTGATACTGTGGTTATTAAACTAGGTATTGGTACTTTTGGCAGTGTGGGCAGGTGCCAAGTCCTGCTGGAAAATGCATCTCCATAAAGCTTGTCAGCAGAGGAAAGCATGAAGTGCTCTAAAATGTCCTGGTAGATGGCTGCACTGACTTTGGACTTGATATAACACAGTGGACCAACACCAGCAGATGACATGGCTGATTGTGGAAACTTCACACTAGACCTAAAGCAGCTTCAATTGTGTGCCTCTCCACTCTTCCTCTGGGACCTTGATTTCCAAATGAAATGCAAAATTTACTTCGATCTGAAAACAGGACTTTGGACCACTGAGCAACAGTCCAGTCCTTTCTCTCCATAGCCCAGGTAAGATGCTTCTGACGTTGTCTCTGGGTCCTGAGTGGCTTGACATAAGGAATGCGACAGTTGTAGCCAATGTCCTGTATACATCTGTGTGTGGTGGCATTTGAAGCACTGACTCCAGCAGCAGTCCACTCCTTGTGAATCTCCTCCAAATTCTTGAATCGCCTTTTCTTGACAATCCTTTCAAGGCTGTGGTTATCCCTATTGCTTGTGCACTTTTTTCTACCACACTTTTTCCTTCCACTCAACTTTCCATTTATATGCTTGGATAGAGCACTCTGTGAAAAGCCAGCTTCTTTAGCAGTGACCTTTTGTGGCTTACACTTCTTGTGGAGGGTTTCAATGACTGCCTTCTGGACTGTCAAGTCAGCAGTCTTCCTCCTGATTGTGTGGCCTACTGAACCAGACTAAGGGACTATTTAAAGGCTTAGGAAACCTTTGCAGGTGTTTTGTGTTGATTAGCTGATTAGAGTGTTACACCATGAGTCTATAATATTGAACTTTTTCGCAATATTAAAATTTTATGAGATACTGACTTTTGGGTTTTCATTGGCTGTAAGCCATAATCATCAACATTAAAAGAAATAAATGCTTGAAATAGATCACTGTGTGTAATGAATCTATATAATACATGAGTTTCATTTTTTTTATTGAATTACTGAAATAAATTAACTTTTTGATGACATTCTAATTTATTGAGATGCACCTGTAATTGGTAGAATAATATGTTTACTGTGCTTCTCTAGTTGATATGATTCACTTTTGGTAAATCTCTATTTTTGTCTTTAATCTCTTCACCCTCTTTCTAAATCTTTTAATCTTTATCTACAATATTTGATCATCCAAACTTTCTCTCTTTGTATTTTTTCTAATTATACCCTGGCTATCATCTATGTTGCATTGTACAGAGAGTGAGGAAGAGGAAGGTAAGAGCTTAGTACTAATAAAGAGTCTCCTATTGTTGCCCATGAACATATTCTTTGATTTCACAGTTTTACTTTTTATTCAATTCCAGATTGTGGAATTTTCTCAAGTTGATTTCTCATCAACTTGAAAATGTTTGACATATTGTCCATGTGTTACATCAAATTCCATATTTCACATAGAGTATATACCATATTTATTTAAAAGATTTTAATGTCTGTAGTGAAGGTGCTCGAATTAATAAGAATTCCCTGGATTTCAGGCTGTTTCTTAAATAGCATGTATCTTTAAAATAGCTGTGAGTCTCATTTTTACAATCAGGTCATAAATTGTTCATTGATTTTTCAGAGTTTCATTTGGGGGTCCAAATCATTTGCCACTCATTTTAAATCAGTAATAAGAGGTTAAATGCTGTAACATTCCTATTTGCCCAGTAGTTGACAATATCTAATCTGTGGGTGTTTGCAGAGCCCAGGAGCTATGTGGCATCTGTTGCTCGTTCAGCAGCAGTGGCTGGGGGGCAGCCATCCAGTCCTGTGTCTCCTACTTTTGAGAGCAGCAGTTTGGCCAGAGGAGCTTCTCATCCCTTTAACACCCCACTGTCCTCCAGCAGCCCTGTGCAAAGACCAGAGGGGTGAGAAGACTTCATTGTTGGATTTTCTAGTTTTGCTATCTAGAATATGATGGCTATGAAGTAAGCCAAGGCTACATGACAGTGGTATCATCTTGAAGATGCTCCCATCAAGCATCAGAATAGCCTTATACAATGGACATGACCTTACATTTCTAAAGTTTATTGTTCAACGTTTATTCTTGTTTCAGAGAGCATGCCATGGCTGATAGCAGAGTGGGCCTAAGCACGTCATCTGATGGAGTGGGAGATTCTGGTTTCCGCTCTTTGCCCTCCCAGAGCATTTCCCACACTCCATCTCCATCCTATCCTAACTATCAAACACCTGGCAGCCTTTCAAGCAACTTTATCACTCCTGATCTTAATTCCTCCCCACCAGAGCATGTTCAGATGAGCACCATTGGTAGCCAACCCATGCCTAGTAGCTCTGGCACACATCACCAGACCATATCCCCTGACGCATCATCCATTCCTGCCCTCCAGCAAAGATTGGCCAATCATGATGGTCCCATTCTCATCCATCAGCCTTCTCAAGCTAATGGCTATCAGCCCGGAGCAGCTGGCAGCCCAGTGCTTCCAAGGCATGGCTTGGTTTCACAGGCGACACAAAGTAGCCCAATGCTGAGTAGACAGATACCCATTAGTCAGGGCACACAGAGCAGCCCTGTCCTGAACAGGCAAGGTTTCCAGCCATCTCTTGCCCAGCCTATTATTCAGCCCAACCAAAGCAGCCCAGTGATGACCAGACAGATGCCTGTAAGCCAGGGCACACAAAGCAGCCCCACTCTGAACAGACAAGGTCTTCAAAGTCCCTCAATTGGCTATCAGCCATCCCTTACTCAATCTGTCATCCAAACCAGCCAGATCAGTCCAGTGTTAAGCAGGCAGACATCACTCACCCACCCTGGCCAGAGTAGCCCCATCTTGGGACGCCACCCCTCTGTCACTCAGGTGTCCCATGGAAGCCCCAGTCTAGACAGGCACCCAATGCACAGTGGATACACCACTCCAGACGAAAGACATGGTGCCCTGTCACGCCAGAGCAGCTCATCAGGCTACCATCCACCCTCCACCCCATCATTTCCTGTCTCTCCTGCTTCCTACTCTGATAGCTTCAGGCAGCCACAGCTGCCAGAGAAAAGGCGTATGTCAAGTGGTGAGCGCCCAAATGGTGTACTCTCCTACAGCACCCTCAATGGAAAGGTGTCATCGCCCATGTCCAGTGGAGGGAGCACTCCAAGTGTGCATTTCTTCAATACACTTCCAGATTTCTCCAAACTAAACATGTGTGGTAAGTGTTTTTAAAAATATCACTGTCACTGATTTTTATAATGCTTGAAATGCTTGATAACATCTTGTTATTCCCCATACTACTTCTACTTCTTCTTCTTCTTCTTCTTCTTCTTCTTCTTCTTCCTCTTCCTCTTCTTCTTCTTCTACTTCTTCTTCTTATTATTATTATTCCACACAATGTTTTGATTAATACAGCCCAAATCGCTTAACATACAGACACAATTCAAACACTGTTGTGTAGATAATTGCACTGTGTGGCGTACTATGTATTTTTGGAGTCAATTTGATTTATCATTTTTAATCAATTTAATAAAAAACAAATTCCATAGGAATGAAAGGGGACCACCTGCAGTCCCCATTAATGCTAATGCTTTCAGCGCTTTTCAAGCACTATGTATTTCCTTCTGGAAATGCAAATCTATTTATTTATTGCTGTTCACTGTTTACTCGAAGACAATTCAACATGTATTCATCTGTAGGAAGTTTTTTGTTTCTGTATCCAAGTAAAATAAATAGTGTTTCATAGAATATGTGCATCATCAACACATAATATAATCTCTAGCTGTCTGATGTTCAAGATTAAGTTTTTAGTTCATTTAAACATCTTTGTATGACACACAAGTGCATGAATTAAGATGTTTTGACCATTCAAATGAGACACCTAGCCAAAACTAGCAAGTCTAATAAATATCAATTTAAATAAATATCAGACAACACAATGCAATACAATTAAAATTATTATATATCACATTATTAAAATCATTTGACAGAATGGACAACTGATGTTTTATGTACTCATTGGCTGTTTTTTTGGACTCGGTTGCAACTTGCCTGTTGTTCTGTGAGAAGCTGTAAGAGTTCAGTTAAAGAAGAACAAATACATGGAAAGGATGCCTTGAGTCTTGTATAGCATATATCCTGTGAGATTGTAGTTAATGCAACTTCATTACAATAACTAACTCAGGACAACTTTAGACAGAGAATGTGATTGTGCATGTTTGCTTGTATGCTTATGTACAGCTTTTTCCTGTAAATAGGTATAATTCATATGATTAAGAGTGAATATTTTTTTGTCAAATCTGGCTAGTCTGATCTTTTGACTTTCCTGTTTTATAGATGGGAGCCCAGAGACCAGGCTGAATGTAAAGTTTGTCCAAGACACCTCCAAGTTTTGGTATAAACCAGACATTTCCAGAGAGCAAGGTAAGGTCTTGGCATGTGTGTTTTTGTGTGTTGGAAGAAGTGTCTGTTTTATATATGTTTAGATATAGACATGAAGCATATAACCCATTTAAACCATTCTGCTGTCCTCTGTGGCCATGTTTTATAAGGTCATTATGAGGTCAGTTCCTGAGAGTCATTGCATCTGCTTTTCTTCTGCTAAGTGAACTTTTAGTGGATTAGAGACAATGGGGTGAAGATGACACTAAACAAATGTGCATACACAGAGCCATACTTGGTTGAGCTTTGTGAACATCTGCTGCAGTTCATAACTTATAAATGTGATATAGAGTCTATAGACTGTTTCTGCCACCTTTACACATAAATGTTGATGCAATATGTAGCTCCAAATCTAATCTCACATGTAAGTAGATTAATGAGGAATGAAGCATTGGTTGTTCCCAGTTTAAACATGCATGCATGGAATTGTGTATTGTGATGGATGGAAGTAAAACAGTCCCATCTCTTGTTCTTGAACTTTTTTCCAGCTATTAATATCCTGAAGGAGAGGGAGCCAGGAGCCTTCATCATCCGAGACAGCCACTCCTTCAGGGGTGCCTATGGTCTGGCCATGAAAGTGGCCTCCCCACCTCCTACAGTGCAGCCACCTAAAAAAGGTATTTGACAGAGCAACAACCCTAGAAAGTTATGGAAACTATTTAACACTCTGGCCTTAGGGCATACAATTCATTGACCTTCTATCAACACACATAATAAAATTGACACTGCTCCTAGGGGGTCTGCTGTGACTTCTCCATTAATCCATGTGTCTAAAACAATTCTAGAAAGACACTCTGATTGTTCCTCAACCCATAATTTAGCTCTCAGCGTCTGATCAACAGCTCCTGTCCACACACACTTAAATATAATGCGGTGTTGGATTAGGATTGAAACTGAGGATAGCTTTCAACACAGCTTCTCTTTCAGCACAGCTGGTCTGAGGTTCATGCATGCCTGATGTTCAGAGAGAATTAGAAGACACCCTTAAGGCTATTGTTGTAGGCTTGAGCCAAGATGCTTTTCTCACTAAGCATGTTTCTACAGAGGTTGCATGACCATTTGAGGAGCTAAACATTTACAGACCTATTCTGGATGTGAACCGCACAGACATGTATCAAAACTATCATTTTAAAATAGTAATGATTATTATTTACAATAATTTTTATGCCATGTTTTTACTTGGTTCTTTGTTGCGCAATATCTTGCAAACTATTGCACAAATATCTTGGAAGTGTATACAGGCTGTGTGTAGGAATATGATAAATATGACTATGACAATTTTTTAACATTGTTTTTATTTGTTAACGTTTGTTTTTAATTTGAAATATACTGCAGCATCCATGAAAAGTTCTTGAATCTTTAGATGGTTAACATTTTTTACCTTAAAAATGACAACAGCATCACAAAAAAAAAAATGATTTGCTTTCCTGGTTCTGCTGCATTACGTCTGATATAAACCAGCTTTAGTGAGTGCTTGCTAGCTAAACACGGTGCTTAAATGTCAAGATAATAGGAATAAAAACTTCCCTGGTTGCAGGTTTCAACGTTTTTGAAAAGTTTTTGAAAAATTTTGTAGGCTTTGTAGTTGAAACATGGCCAATTTCCTTGAGTTGAATGTTTTTGTTTTCTTTTGCTTGAAATGCTTTTATCATCAGAGCTGGCTGTTAATATTTCACAAACCACTACTAGTCACTTACTTACTAATAAAAATGCAAACAAACTGTAGTAGTTAAATCATTTTGTTTACAGTAATTAAATGGATCTTCCAGGTGACATCACCAATGAGCTGGTTCGCCACTTCCTGATCGAGACGAGTCCAAAGGGCGTGAAGCTGAAGGGCTGCCCCAATGAGCCCTATTTTGGTCAGTCTATTTTCATTCACAGAGCATATACTAATATGCTAGGCTTGTTGCTTTATAATCCAGCCCTGTAGTGATTTTCTGTGCGAGTTTGTTGCTCTGATTTGCAGAATTGTAAATTTGAAACCAACATCCAGATCCATGAGGCCCAATACTACACAAAAGACTTCTAACTATAGTGCCATAGTCAGTTTTATCTCGCATTTAGTCTGGTTGCACTACAATAACAATAACATGGGCTGGGCTGCTTATCTAAGCTGTGAAATATCCTGTTAGGTGAGGCATTACATAACATACGAGGCAAAACAGACATTACATAAGTGTACTTTTATAATGAATAAGAGATGAAAAGTGGGGCATGTGAGGTTGTGAGTGGGTGTTGGTGAAGGCTGGCAGTGCCGTTAGATATATAGCTGTCTGCACTTTTCTCCTCCTCCCTTAATCTAGGTCTGGGTTGTGGCTCTGCCAAGTCTCACACATGCTAAGACAAACCCTGTCCCAAATACATATTTAGACAGGAGGCCCAGACAAGGTAGCCTCTTTAATTTCAATGTTGTTATGGATCTTTTTTGCAACTCCCAGTCAATTTTTTTAACTGATAATAACATTTGTATGGAAATTGTATGGTTTTTAACTAACACTCAGGCATTTCTATCCACGCTGAATCAATACTTTGTACAGTGTTTGTACAACTTTCATAAAATGTATGTGCAATTGAAATAAATAAGTGATTTTAAACTTGACAGCATCATCTGTAATTAAAATGGCAGTAACTCATAACTAATGATATTATTTTTATGTTAAGCATCGAAGTTAACGCTTAAGGTTGAGGTTGGCGTTAGTAAGTTAGTCCTTTAATGTTCTTTTACAGTTTTAGGAGCTCTTGCACAGTTTTTCCGAAGGGACTATATTTTTAATAATATCATATTTCTAGTGTACACAAGAACTATGGCATTAATGGAAATCTAGTCAGATTTATTTGCAGTTGATTTATATGCAGTTTATATTTACCTTTATAAATGAGGCCCAGTGTTAGTGAAAAGTCTGACCCTTTCTACTCATGTGCCAATGCTGTCATTCCAGCGTGTTCGTTGGAAAGCCACTCAGACTGGATTGACTTTTCACATGATGTATTGCATGGCAGAGGTTCAAAATCTTACCCTGTTCTGTAGTTTGCCAAGTAAAGCATGTCCATCTCTGATTTCTTCTCTGATAAATATAGTTTGTGTGTGTTTGTATTCAGGCTGCCTTTCTGCATTAGTATACCAGCACTCCATTACTCCGCTGGCTCTGCCCTGCAAATTGGTCATACCCACAAAAGGTAAGAGTTTGAGTTATGTGCTCATGTCTGTGTGTGTGTGTGTGTGTGTGTGTGTTTGTGTGTTTAAAATTATCTCAGACTTGCTGATCGCCTCTGTCAGAGTGATGTATTCCCTCTGTGCTGGTGTAAACACCTCCTGAGGTGAATTTAGAGCTATTGCAGCTGGTCGTCTTCTTGTGCCAGATTCTCCATACCATACAGGTGTAAGAGGAATGCGGGGCTAGAGGCTACAAACTACCCAACCCTACCCTCTCAAACAGTGCGTGAAACTCGAGAGAGTGAGAAATCGTAGCTTATATATGGCAACAAGTAATTCATTTCCTTACTCTTCTACCTGAGTAGTATTATCAGACTTATTTGAAATTCAGATTACTACATTGCAATTTGGTGAAAAGTGACGAAAATCAAACAAGTCTAACAAACTGATTTTGTTATTCACTGTTGCATTTTCATGAAAGCATTTATAAAATACGTCCTTTGTAAATACTGGTTACTACTTATGTGGAGTTTTGCATGTTCATCCCATATCCATGTGGGTTTCCTGCGGGTACTCCGGGTTTCCTTCTAACTTGCAGAAACATGTCAGCAGTTGTATTAGCTGCTCTGAATTGCTACTAGATGTGAATGATTGTGCAGGACATCTGATCCAGAGTGCATTCCCCCTTTGCACCCAGTTTACCTGGGATAGGCTTTGGATCGACATGACCCTTAGGAGGATAACGTGGTAACTGAAAGAAAATATGTGAAAGGATTAAATCGACACTCATCATTTTTGGCTGACTTTAGAGCTCCAAGAGCTAGAGGAGCTCTTCATCTAGTAATTCTGTGCAGCAACAAAAAGACTGGCCTGTTGACAACTTTAATTTCTGGTTTTGAATAGTGAATGAACAATGTGACAGTTTGAATAGCGAGGGAGAAGAGACACTGCCAGGTCTCCTCACCCAACATTTGTGTCTGGCATCTCTAAAGCTCTTGTGACTGAATGGGCTAAATCTCCACAACCATGCTCCAAAATCTAGTGGAAAGACTTCCTGGACAGGTGGAGGTTATTGTAACAGCAAAGGGGGAATAAATCTGGGATGGAATGTTCAACAAGCACATATACAGGGGTTAGACAATGAAACTGAAACACCTGGTTTTAGACCACAA
>JAOVVH010000058.1:23009666-23025068 GCA_028566435.1 Scorpiodoras heckelii | reverse complement strand
AAGTACCCTGTGGAGGGTATAGAGCTGGTCCAGTGTTCCACGGCCAGGACGAAAACCGCATTGTTCCTCCTGAATCCAAGGTTTGACTATCGGCCGAAGTAGGTTGAATAGAAAAATAGGTTGAATAGGTTGATAGTTAGATAGTTAGAATAGTTAGAATAGGTTGACAAGACAAATATCATTTACATAAATTTCAATACACAACTAAACATTAGGCCTTAGTACACATAATTTATGGTTACACAATCCTGTGCGTACATACATACACAATACTCTTTTCTTAAACTTTCATCCTACTTCTGACATTTCCCTCCCATAAGCTGGAAATGGGCCCTACGGCACACCCCATGGATGAGCTCTGTTAACACTGCTGACTTCTCTGGGAACAGAAATCGGTCGAGTTTAACAGAAAAATAGAGCTATTGTATTCATTCACAATCACTCAATAATACTCAAAACTTTGCTAAAGGCAGTCTGTAGTGATGGGCACCCCTTTGCCTCATCACAGTCTCCACCTGCGTGTAAATAAAAATACTGCACCTGACTCCAACCTTCAGTGTGGGATCATTACAGGTTGATCCGCCAACACTATGGAGTCAGCAGACAGTGCTAGTTTGCAGCAAGCCCTGCTACACAGCACGCAGCAACTGGAAGAGGTTCGCGCAACCTTTTGCCACTGGGAGGCGATAAGGCAGCGTGGGGAGGCATCTCTCACAACGAAGGCCCATGCTCCTGGTGCCTTGCCATAAAGATATAATGGCAAGCCTGATGGGCGTTCCTCCTCCAATGCGACCTCTACTTCGCGCTTAATGATGGACTGACTGATCAGCAAAAAGTAGCCATCATTATCAGCTTGCTCAGCGGCAAGGTTGCTCATGGGCCACCACCATGCGGCATCATTCAGGTGAGCAAGCATGCTCCTATGTGAACTTTGTTACACTGTTTCGCCAAGTATTTTACAACTCTGCTGATGGCCGTTGGGCCAGAGAGTGGCTACTACCTATTTTCCAGGGGAACCAAAGAGTAGCCGATTATGCCCTCGAGTTCCGGACACTGGCGGCCGAGAGTGACTGGAACAAGCCAGCCCTGAAAGCCATTTTTTGCAGAGGGTTGAGCATCGAACACCGTGAAATGGAGGAGTACATTCAGGAGGCCCTCAAGCTTGGATACATCAGGCACTCCTTATCGCCTGCCTCGGCGGGCTTCTTTTTTGTGGAGAAGAATGGGGGAGGTCTTCGCCCCTGCATTGATTACAGAGGTTTAAACAAGGTCTCGGTAATGTACCCTTATCCGCTTCCTCTCGTCCCCTCGGCCCTGGAGCAGCTCTGAGAGGCCACCATCTTTACCAAGCTAGATCTCAGAAGCACCTGTAACTTAATCAGGATCAGAGAGGGTATTAGTGGAAGATGGCTTTTAGCACTACGACTGGACACTACGAATATTTGTTTATGCCATTTGGACTAGCATCAGCCCCAAGTGAATTTCAACACTTTGTAAATGAAATATTCAGAGACTTGCTAGGCCACTGTGTGAGAGTTTATATAGATGACACTCTGATCTTTTCTCCAGACCTGACCACCCATATCAATCAAGTCCGCCAGGTTCTTCAACGCCTGAACTGCTTGAAGCTGGAGGCAGTCACCCAGTGACGACGTCCCAGCATGGTGAGAGAGCTGAGGTGCTTCCTGGGGTTCGCCAACTTCTACAGGCGATTAATTTGGATCTTCATTCTCCTAGCCACCCCTCTCAATGAACTCCTAAACAAAGGAGCCAAGACCTTGAAATGGAACCAGGAAGGCTTTTCTACGCTTGAAGCAAGCATTCACCATGGCTCCCATCCTCATTCAACCAGACCCTGATCTCCCGTTTATCCTAGAAGTCGACACCTCCAGTCAGGGAGTGGGGGCAGTCATGTTGCATTGACAGAGCGACCCTGCCAAACTCCACCCAGTGGCATTCTTCTCCCGGAAACTCTCACCAGCAGAATGAAACTACGATGTGAGGGACCGCGAGCTCTTGGCAATAAAACTCCTCCCTGGAGGAGTGGAGGCACTGGTTGGAGGGCACCAGACATCCTGTTACGATATTCACCGACCACATGAACTTAGAGTACCTCAAGGCCGCTTGAAGACTGAACTCATATCAAGCCAGGTGGGCACTATTCTTTTCAAGATTCAACTTTGTCTTGTCTTACAGGCCTGGCTCTAAGAATGGCAAGGCAGATGCCCTGTCCCATAGGTACGAGCCCAAGTTCGAGACCACAGAGCCCGAGCCCATTATTCCTGAATCCAAGCTCCTCAAAGCCATCATCTGGGAGCTTGACCAGAGGATCCCATATCACCTGGGCTCACATCACTCCAGGGGCAGGACACCCCGGCACTCAATACACCCTCAAGCTCATTCAAGCCAAGTATTGCTGGCCCCGCATGGGTCAAGACATCCAAGACTTCATAGCATCCTGTTCTACCTGTGCTCAAGCCAAGGTCCCATGCACTTTGGCAGCAGGTAAACTTCAGCCTGTACTCATCCCAGAGAGGCCATGGTCCCACCTCTTAGTAGACTTTCTTACAGATTTACCTCAGTCACAAGGCCAGACAGCCATTCTTGTAATTGTTGACTGATTTTCAAAGGGCTTGATATTTGTCCCCTTGACAGGTCTCCCTACAGCCATGAAAACTGTGGAGATCCTCTTCCAACATGTATTCTGCTACTTCAGCATACCTGAAGACATCGTCAGCGATAGAGCAGTCCAGTTCACATCGCGAGTGTGGAACATTTTCATGGAGAAACTGGGCATCACCGTGAGTCTAACCTCAGGATATCATCCCCAGGCCAATGTCCAAGCTGAACGCGTAAATCAGGAATTGATCAAGGTCCGTTGTTTGTTCTGCCAGCACTAACCCCAAGACTGGATGATGTAGAAACAAGATTAAAGTGAGTGTGGATCTTGTTATTGGTGAAAAGCTGAAAGGGACTTTTATGATTGCATACAGTCAGAAATGTTATGCCACTGCTAGGACTACTAAATTCTTGATTCTTTTTACTTCACTGTCGATTTGGCCCATAATTTGTCTTTACAAAGCTGAACAGTCAGGAAAAAGTTTGCCTTCATATTACACTCACTTTCACACTTGAAATCCTACCGATATTTCCAGGGTTACTAGTGAAGTATTCTTGTAAATTTCCTTGCCAAGTGAAATCAGCAGTCATCACCTTGTAATCTTGGCCATACTTTGCTATGCCATAGTTGTAGGAGCATCTTTGATAAGCACTAACTGAGGCTAATTGTGATAGAAGGTATAAGCTCACAGGTTATGCAAACATCGCAAACTATTTATTATCCTTCCTCTCATTTTGCAAAGTACATAGTATATAGTATACTATATATAGTTAAATGCACTATAGCATCAGGAACAGAAATCAGGTATGCTGCTCAAATGCCATAGGATAGGAAGAGTGAGCACCTTCACAGCTGACAGAAAGCCTAGCCCTTTAAAAGCCTCATTAAAATGCCCTTATGTGTACCCAGAATTGAAGCTGAATTGATGTTGAGAAAGCCGTTGGATTATCTGCCATTGGATTATTATATTCTAAAATGCAAACTGATCATGCAGCCCGCCAACTCTTGTTAAAAAAGAAATTGTTTGGGAACTAAAGATGGCTAGCCAACACACTATGATTGCATTGGCTTAGGTTTCTGAAACTGCAGGGATGGAGTTTTTCAGGGCAAGGTAGGAACCACTGCCATGCAAAACAAGATCATCAAAACTGCTGAAAAATACACTGCTCAAAAACAATACAGTTCACTTTTTAATCAGAGTATAGTATAAATTGAATTCAAATTCTGGGATATTGATCTGGTCAGTTAAGTATCATGGGGAGGGGGGTTGTTAATCAGTTTCAGCTGCTTTGGTGTTAATGAAATTAACAACAGGTGCACTAGAGGGGCAACAATGAGACGACCCCCAAAATGGAAATGTTTAATAGGTGGAGGCCATTGACATTTTGTCCCTCCTTGTTTTTTTTAAACTGATTTTTCACTAGTTTTGCAGTTGGCTATGGTCAGTGTCGCTAATACACTGCCTGGCCAAAAAAACGGTCACCACTTGAATTTAAGTAAGTAAATAGGTAAAAGCCTCCCATTGGATAATTACTGCATGGGTAATTATAATTCAGCTGGCAACAAGTTATTTAACCCTAACTGATGAAATGAGCAACTTCTCATTTGTTAAACAACCATGTCGAAAGACACATCCTGTGGTCGTGGAAAAGATGTTAATCTGTTTCAGAAGGGTCAAATTATTGGCATGCCTCAAGCAGAGAAAACATCAAACATCAACATTAAAAAGTGGATGCACAGTGGGGAAACATCATCTTCAAGAAAGGAATGTGGTCAGAAAAAAATCTCGAATGATCATGATCGGCGATCACTTAAAGGTTTGGTGAAATCAAACAATAGAAAAACATCAGTAGAACTCAGGGATATGTTTAAAAGTGAAAGTAAGAGCATTTCCACACACACAGTGCAAAGGGAACTCAAGGGACTGGGACTAAACAGATGTGTAGCCTTAAGAGAACCACATATTAGTGAGGCTAACTAATGAATGAGGTCAGCTGACTACCTGAATATACTGAATGACCAGGTTATTCCATCAGTGGATTTTTTCTTCCCTGATGGCATGGGCATATTCCAAAATAATGCCAGGAATCATCAGGCTTAAATTGTGAAAGAGTGGTTCAGGGAGCATGAGACATCATTTTCACACATGGATTGGCCACCACAAGCTCCAGACCTGAACCCCATTGAGAATCTTTGGGATGTGCTGGAGAAGACTTTGCGCAGTGGTCAAAATCTCCCATCATTAATACAAGATCTTGGGGAAAAAATTAATGCAACTCTGGACAGAAATAAATGTTATGACATTGCAGAAACTTGTGGAAACAATGCCATAGCGAATGTGTGCTGTAATCAAAGCTAAAGGTGGTTCAATGAAATATTATAGTGTGTGACCTTTTTTTGACAAGGCAGTATAGTACCATGGTGTGGTAGCTGGACTCTGCAGAGGTTGCACAGGTAGTCCAAATCCTGCTGGTTGGCACGTCAATACGTGCCATTGCCAAAAGGTTTGCTGTGTCTCCCAGCACAGTCTTAAGAGTATGGAGGAGATACCAGGAGACAGTCAGTTACACTAAGAGAGCCGGGCAAGGCCATAGAAGGTCCTTAACCCCTCAGCAGGACCCCCCTTTATGCAAGGAGGAACAGGATAAGCACTGCCAGAGTCCTACAAAATGACTTCCAGCAGGCTACTGGTGTGAATGTGTCTGATCAAACAATCAGAATCAGGCTTCATGAGGGTGGCTTTAGGGCCCAATGTCCTGTAGTGGGCCCTGGGCTCACTGCCCAGCACCATAGAGCTCGATTGGCAATTGCCATAGAACACCAGAATTGGCAGATCCGCCACTGGCACCCTGTGCTTTGCACAGATGACAGCAGGTTTCACCTGAGCACATGTGGCAGAGGTGACAGGGTCTGGAGACACCGTGGAGAATGTTATGTTACCTGCAGACTCATTCAGCATGACCGACAAACACATGCCTATAAGCAATCTGCTTATACAAGACTGCTTGTCTTTGGACTGTGGGAGGAAACTGCTGGTCCTGGAGGAAACCCATGCAGACTCAGGAAGAACATGCAAACTCCACACAGAAAGAACCTTGGCCCATCCCAGGAATAGAACACAAGTGCTACTTGCTGTGAGGTGACAGCACTACCCACTGTGCTGCCCCATCAGCATAATATTCTCAAAGCTGTGTGACTAGTACTGCAACATTTTTTTCCGAGTTGCTGAGAATTTAGCCAATATCAGCATGGATTGCAGAAAGTTTCACTACTCCATCCATAATTTACACAGAACTGTGTGGCTAGTACTGCAACATTTCTAAGAAACCCCAAGTAAGTCATATATCCTGGTGTATCCCAATATTTTGTCTTTTGTATTATCCAAGTGGAAAAAAATCACAAATAATGTTAAGGTTGGGCAAAATAACTCTGGATTTTTAACAAAATGAATATGTAACCGTGAGTCAGTGGCTGAATTGAGGACTACCAGACCACCTGAGACACTTGGGTTAACAAAAAATATTATAAAAGTTCTACTAATGAACTACAAAGCACTGACTTGTCTTGCACTGAGTGAACCTGAGTAAATGCTGTCAGAGTTAGTTATGGCAGAGTCCCTGAATTCACTCATTCTGCCCTCCCGAGCTGCCTGATCAATCCTGATGCTCTACTTCCTTCCACTCCTTCCTTCTAGCTTGCTTCACCTGGGAATTGCTGCTGAGGATGGTCCCACATGAATAGCTTAAAGATAGTTCTGAGATTGCTATAGATGGTGCCACAGGGAAATCCTGCAGATGGTCTCTTGCTAAGAACAGGTTACACTACTTTCAATCATTATTCAGTGGATAACTTCAATAGGATAGTATAGACTTAAAGCAAATATGACTAATGCTCATACTGTGGATCCTTTTAACACACTTAGCACAGCTTTCTTTAATAGAATATAGTTGTGGAAGAGTAGTGATTTATAACTGCACTATCCTTTGTCACCCATAGAAGAATGTGTTCCCTATTAAGTCTGGATCCTCCCGAGGTTTCTTCCTCATGCCATTTTATGAATCTACATTTAAATCCATATTAGTATTTGCATAAAGTTCGTTTGTTGCTATGTCTTTTGTTAACAGTGCTAAACACATTAAATAAAATGCAATTAAAAATGGGCAGAGGATGAATGCAAAGTAGCAGTGAACTGCCATAGATTATCCATATGACGCCGTCACAAAGTGATTACTTTGCTATTTGTCAAGAGAAAAAAAAAATTATATTCTGTTAGCCAATTGCAATGAACATTTATTTCAGATTGTTTCAGGTGCTTTACCTGAAGATTCTGCATGATCCTAAATCCCAATTCAAAGCAGCTTAATCAACATTTTGTCTCCCATATCCTCTCCACTTCCCGTACTCCAAGAGACATATTGCACCACTCCCATTCATCATACTTTCAGCTATCACAGCTTTCATCATGAAATTCTTTTCATGTCATTTATTCAATTATTGCTGAAATGGATTGTACTACTAATTCTTTAACATGTTGCAGCGTCTTGGCAGGAGACTTCCTAACACCAGCACCATCCCAGTGAGTGGCTGCAACACTGTTTACTAGTTAATCTCACTTTTTAGTGATAAATTTTACATTTACACTATTTACATCTCCTAGCAAAAATACATGAGCATAGATTAACTTGTTTAAGACCAGTCACAGTTCAGAAAAAAAACCCCTACATGTATGTTCATTTAAATGCAAGTGATATCTCTGTTAGTGTTCTGATCCTGATCAGATCTTTGCTTACAGATATATCTGCCTCGATCGATGTCAGAACAAGTGGGCAGCACCATAATTTTAGTGACTGTAGTAAACAGGCACACTGCTACTGAATTCTCTTAAAGGCCACTTCTCTGTCTATGCTCCTGGCACCTCAGACACTCTGCCCGTCTAGCTATGTTAGTATGTATGGCTGTCTGGTTGACTATCAGTTGATCTGATGCTCTGCACAGTTGGCAGCTCTTTGGGGTCTCATGACTGCATTACTGCAATATAACCAATTAGAGTGCTGATTAGTAGAATCTCTTCTTGCATTTAAAAAGTGGAAATTGAGAAGTGTGTTAATAGGAAAGCTCATCAAGTATGTATGTATGTATTACATGTTATGTGCTGCATGCTAGGAAATTCACCCAGCTCAGTTTCATCATGCTTATTTAAAAGGTGCTTGTAATTTGACCATGCTGATTACTGGGAACTCCATAATAACAGCAGAAAATAATTGCACTTAATTGTGTATTATAAAATATAATAAAATTCTGTAGCCCCCATGTCTCTTAGTGGTTGAGAGAGGACCATCCCATTGTGCTAAGTGAGATGTACCAAAAGTAATACACCAGTAAACTTTATAGGGTATAGCACAATCTCAGTGCAAACCACTTTTACTTTCTGGTCATCACAGTATGATAAAACATTGCCTTTCCTGCATCCCCAAGAAAAGTTCTATTTTCTCAGGGGTCTCTGGCAACAAATATTAGTATTATACCTTTTGATTTTTTATGGTTTGATGTAAAAACTTTTTTGGAAAACATATGCCTACCTTCTAAATTGTGTACATCATTCTATGGTTCCTGTATATTTTAATAAACTTAAAAAGAATGAAAAGGGCATGTGGGTACAGCACTAGCCCTGGCTGGTCTTTTCTGCTTTCAGTACACAGACTATTGGCCCATACTCTGAACTGTTGTGAGTAATCACTTTCCCCATATAGCTGTTCCCTGCATACCCAGCCGCCCTAAACAATTAACAGCAGGTTTGCGGTAAAATGGAGGAGTAATGGTTTATGATCATCAAATTGGGATCTTGTGTCCTAATAGGAAGGGAGTATTTAATATTTGACATAGCAAGGAGAGGAAACTATGGTTAGGGTGACAGTGCTAGAATGTGCAGCATGCATGTGTACATGGGGCCTCCCTAAACAACTGATGGGCAAGACCAGGTGGTGCAGTAAAGACAGTCAGCACCTGCCCCCCATCAACACAAACTACCACAAGGGCCTCTGGAAGAGGATCCCCTCATTCCTAACTGACTTGTTGCCAAAATTATGCCCCCTTGAATAAAACTATATGTCCCCATCATGAGTATGAGCAGTATATACAAACCCAATTTGCAAAAAAGTTGGGACACTTTTTTAATTCACTTGAACCATTATTTAAAAGATAAAATGACAAAGAAAAGATTTGAACTTAATTATATTTGTTATATATAAACAATTTTAGAACTTGATGCATGCAACACAATCCAAAAAAGCTGGGACAGAGTTAAGTTTATCTTTAATCGTTTAGTTATTGAAGATACTAATTATTGCACTTTTATACATGGACATTTTGCCCATTCTTGATGTATACAAGACTTGAGTTTCTCAACAGTCTGTGGTCACTGTTGTCTGATTCTCCTCTTCATGATGTGCTATACATTTTCAATAGGAGACAGATCTGGACTGCAGCCAGGCCAGTCAAGCACACACACACTCTATATCTATGAAGCCATCCTGTTGCAACCCATGCTGAAATAGACATGGACTTACTAGGAAAAGACACAATCTTTATTGTAGCATGTGTTTCTCCAAGATACCAATATAAACTCCTGCATCAATGGTACCTTCACATATATGCAGATCACCCATGCCGTGGGCTCTGATGCACCCCCATGCCATTGCAGATTTTTGCACTTTATTGTTAACAGTCTGGCTGGTCCTTTTCATTTTTGGCACATAAAATCTGATGTAAATTTTTCCCAACAACAAGCTGAAACGTGGACTCGTCTGACCACGGAACTTGTTTCCACTGTCATTTGGTTCATCTCAGATGACTTCGGGCCCAGAGAACTCACAGACTGTGTTATGTGACAATGATTTTCCAAAGTACTCCTGAGCCCATGTGGCTATGTCAATCATACCACCTGTGGGCTTGTTGGTCACTTATATTCAGCAGGAGTTTTTTCTCTTGGCCTTTATGCACTAAGATTCCCTCTAACTCAGTGAAACGTTTCATGATATTCGGAACTGTAGATGGTGAAAGACCAAAATTGTTTGCAATCTTGCACTGAGAAACATTGTTTTTGAACTGACTGACAAATCTCTCTGATGTTTGGTACAAAGTGGTGAACCATGACCCATCCTTGATTGAAAAAGACTAAGCCTCTGGTGGATGCTCCTTTTATACTCACTTTTGATGACTTCACCTTTTACCAGTTAAACTGCTAATTGTGGAAACTTCCAGGACACTGTTACTTGTATTACTTGTCTTATTTTGCCTCTGTTCCAACTTTTTTCAGTGTGTTGCAGGTGTCACATTCTATTGTTTTTTTTACATTTACAAAATACTGTTTGTCAGTGAAAAAACTGAAAATGTTTTGTTTGTACTTTTATCAGTTAAATAAAGGTTTAAGTCACTTAGAATGTGACACTTTTAGAAAGTGTCCCAGCTTTTCTGGAAATGAGGCTTGCTGGAAAAAACATTAAGCATGTGGAGGCATTAGCAGCAACGCTAAAATTTAGCATCAGGTTTGTCAGGACATTTAAAGGTGCTTCTGTTCCATAATAAACTGCATAGTGGACTTAGGAATTGGATTATTACATTATAGTCCACTGGATGGCACTACCAGCATTTCCTCTGAGGTCATCTGACTGATATATACTATATGCTAATTACACTTTTCAAGAGTGTCTTTCTGTTGTCCATACGGGGACTGTATTCACCTGCTTCTTGACCCTGATTCAGGCCATTTCAGGTTTAGAGAAGATGGATGGCAACCCCATGACCTTATCCGTTCCTTTCTACTCAGAAGCATAATGCCAGCTGGCTCAAGCAGGTGGAGAGGCTGATTTTCCCAGAAGTAGATCCATAATGGCCAATTCTGGTCAATGGCTGCACTTGAAAATTAACATTAGAAGAACATTAGCACTGGACTGGAAAACGTAGTTCCCATGTCTGATTCAGCATCTATTCATTGAGCATTGAGGGAATGAGTGAGTCCAGGTCAGAATCTATGTAATCCACTTCATCCCCTTCTCCAGAAGTGCATTTCTTGTCTCCCTGGATTCATATAAAAGAACTAAATAATCATATTGTATCCTGGCAGTAATAACTAATATTAACTGCTTAACTAGAGTGTGAGCACCTAGTTTCTTTTTAGCAATATTTAGTAATTACATGCTTAATTTTGAAGAAAGAGTCACCTAACCTAACCTTGTAAATTAAGTTATATATTCATCCAGAAAGATAAACAGTAAATCTTTTTTCCAATTCCCTCTCAGATGTGCTCTGCTTTGCCTCCTAGAGGGTTTCTTAGAAGTTAGAGACTGCTGCACTCTTGATTGGGTTAAGGTTGGGAAGGCCTTTTCAATACACAGTGATTTATGATTTATGTGTGGTGATTGTATAATTTATGTAAGTGTTGGTGTGATTGTCTCATTCTCTCTCTCTCTCTCTCTCTCTCTCTCTCTCTCTCTCTCTCTCTCTCTCTCTCTCTCTCTCTCTCTCTCTCTCTCTCCCTGTTTATTTTAACCTTGTGGGAACATTATGGTCCCCATAAGGAAAGTAGGTTTTCTGTTGTTTAACAAAAATAAAAGTGAGAAATTGTTTTTTTCATTACTACAGTCAGGTTTGGGCAGGGTTAGCATTAATTAGCTGCAGTAATTATTATGTCAATGGAAAGTCCTCACAAGTACAGCAGTACAAATGTGGGTGTGTATATGCACATACTACTAGACTGGCCCCAAACTACTTATTCAGATCACTTTATTAATCTTACATAAGCCAACAATTTATGGCAGAGTAAAACACACACAGCTCTGTGTAATGATGCATTTGTCCCCCTCATAAACATGTCTATTCTCACTTTGTTGGAAACATGGAAATCTCATATCATGTTTGGGATGCAACCATCCATCTTTAGTTTGCAGGTCATTCTCCAAGAGATCCTCTGAGCATACTTTGTTTGCCTGTTGAGATATACAGTATGGTCTATTTATTTTGAATATAAACTTACAATGTTGGTTGTAAAGCAGAACTGTTCATTCAAGTTCTACATGTAAACTCATTTGTTTTTTTTGTAAAAACTTATCATAACATTCTGAGTTACACAGCAGACCTTCTCCCTTTGTGAAGTGTTTTACTACCATAGCTACTGTGTACTGTCAGTGAAAGCAATGGATTTTAACAGAGTCATGAATCATTGTATCATCAGTTGTATCTCTGGAGACCCTGTTAATTATGTCTGCTTGATATTTGGCCAGGAAAAACATCACAGATCAAAAGTGTAATATTTTTGAAAGGATTCCAAGTGCTTAGTTCACTTACTTTTCTCATAAGGTGTGAATTAAAAGCAATTAGGAATCATATTTATAAAGGAGCTAAGTTTCCACAACTTTCTAAACAGACGACATTTGCTTGCAATTATAATGAGAAAGTCTCATCTTCTTATTTCATCGGGAATACATCATTTGCCATTTGTATGAAAGGACAAGATTACCTCAGCAAATTCTAGGCCAAACATAGATGATCTCAAGCACAAGGCTGTCAGTGGAATTTGGGAATTTATTTCCTAATAGATACACACATTCTGTTAAGAAACATCTCAGATTATAGAGATATGAATGTTAAGACATAGATTAATCAATGCCTCCTCTGTACATCCCAAACATACTCCAAACAGACATTCTCAGATGAGATGTTGATGTGATCTTGATATGTGCTATGCTCAACTTTTTGAGGTTTCCTTCCAGGTCATGTCTATTAGGCACTCTGGTATCAATAGCTGGCATGTTTTCTGCCTTGCTGTACATGCATTTAATGGGGCACAGGCACTGCATTGCAGACATAGAAGAAGAAAATGGGAAGATGAATGAGGTGTCTCTTACAAAGTCTGCTACAAAGACTTTTTGCTGCCGTAGAAGAGTGGCTCAGTGTTTTTTTTATTCAGAAGACTAACACAACAATTTTTTATTCAGCTGAAGCCTCAACCACATTGTGTATAAAATTGCTTATCTTAGTACACTTGTTTCAGCAAAAGAGGGTTATTTTTGTTATCAAGGTCAGGGGTTTCTCAGCTGATTTACAATCAGGGACCCCTTTAACTGTTTTAAAAATAATCACGGTTATATTCAGTACAGTATTATTTACAGACTCTAAATTTTAGGGGGCTATTTATTGGAATAAGCATATTTTTCTATGCATAGAATCCTTTTGTAAATTTAATGTTAACTATTAATTGCCATCAGATTATTCATAGACATAATAACTTTAATAATGGGGGATTATGGTTTACACAATTGTAACAAAATTAGAATACATTATACTCCCGCTTATTAAGATTTGCTGGCCAGGGGCAACATCCATTCTCTTGTTTCTCCGAGTATGTATTCTATATTGCCTGCTGTCATATACATGTTAAAACAAAACACAATACAATCCTCAGCGATTTGGACTAATTTCAAGGTCAATATTTCATATAAACAGAGAGATATAGAGGAAAGGGAGAAAACATGGAAATTATATAAATTTCCAGTTCTCACTGGGCATGTGTGTTTAATCAAGAGTGTTTATGCTGAAACAATACCCTATGCTTCATGAAAACAGCACTTCCTCTATAGTGTTATACGTCATCGAGCTACTTCTGCATATATGCTGATTTGACGTGTGGCCTTTCAAAGAATATTATGAGTGTAATTATGAAGCAAATTCCCACATGCCTATGCAATATATACTCTTTTAGTAATGTTTCTATTAGCCATTTCTATTAGTCAATATGTTTTACAGTCATCAACTGAAATGGAGCAGGCGGATTTCATAACTGAAGTAGCACACAGAGGTGCTGGGCCCATGTTTATAGCAAATGTCATGTAAATGGGATGTGAAGTGAGTGCAGTGAGCTGGAACAGACAGTACTTCCCCAAGCAAAGGTGTGGTCCTCATACTGGTGTTCTGGGTTCTGCTGTTATGTGCCACATCCGTAAGAATCCAGTGCCAGCTTCGATTCACAAGCTCAATGCCACATGACACAGCTTGGCCTTAGCATACCTTAAATGCTGAGGGCTTCTAAGGATGGTTGCAAGGCACTATTTGAATAAATAGGCTAGTGAACTGAGAACATGATTGAACAGCCTCTCTCAGTATAAACAAATTTCTTTGCTATACCTGGTCATGTGTACAAGCACTATGCGTGGAATAGGCCTAATATGTCAAGCACCATGGTTCATGGCTTCCTCCCAACTTGCTTTCTAAAGTTGTTATACGTGATGTCCTTGGTGAGATGACAACATTTGAGTACTAATGAACAGTTAAGTGTCTTTTATTTATTGACAAAGCCAGTGCTTTCTTCCATCACAGCACTAAATGAAAGGCAGACTTGCAGCTTTGTTGGATCACAAAGCTTGAAGTCATTATAGCTATCCCATGCAGCTATTTAATGTAAAGGCTTCCTGGGGGGCTTACTACAGGCCACAGTTGAAAAGAACCAGGCATTATTTATCAGACTGTAAGCACCATATATTATGTCATTTCTACAATGCACGGATTTGTATATTTTCAGGTTGCATGCATTTATTTGAATGTTCTACAATATGGATTGTACTGAAGGTCTTGTAGTGTAGGAAGTTCAATAGCTGTTATGACAAAAGGATCTTGCATGTATAGAGTGAAACAACTTTCTTTACCTGTCAACTTGAAGAGAACAGATTGGAACGTATGCTTTAGGTTTTGCAGAATTTACAGCATTTAAAGTGAAATGTACATTAAAAGCTAGACCTACTGAGGACCTCAGTGTACATTATAATCTTACAAAGCTAGTAATGCTGCTTCAAGCCCTAAATATAATTGCAATGTGTGCAGCAATTAGTTTGTAGCATAGTAAAATTATATACTTTTAATCTGAATCTAGTATGCTGAAATAAATGAATGTGTGGTACTTGGTGATGAGTTGATTTCAGGTCTGTATAGCAGTCTCAAGCGCCCAAAGCTTTCATTTACTTTCTGTGAGTCAGCTAACTGTTCAATATATACTAATCTACAGATTTATTAGCTGCTTCATAAAATTGTAAAAATATTGCATAAACATTACATACAACACAATTATTGATTTTTCCCTACAATGGCAGAAACTGTTGACCCTTGACCTAACAAAATAATTCTTATTAGAACTTCATTAATTCATTAATTCAGTTCAATTCAACTAATTCAATTCATTAATTCAAGTTGAGCAACTGCTTTACACTGGTGAGGGATAACAGCAGAAATTCTGGGAACACTGTGCCCAAGCAGGAATATACCATAGACATTTTTATAAGAACTTCTGTTTTAAAATAATTGTATTTAAACAAACACTTCATATGTGTGTATATCACTGATCATTTAGGATTGTTTTGCAGTTAGTGGTGCAGAGTGATGGCACACTAATGCCAGGATATTTTGGCTTAAATGCCAGGAGGTTACAGCTTGGCCAATCAGGACATAAAGGGCTGCTGAAAAACAAAATCAGTAGTTTTCAATGGTTCTCTCTCCAAATTTGAAGCCTATTTAAGACCTGTGGTCTGAATTACATAAACATATAGAAGCTTGAAATGTTCTGCATAGAAGAGTGGTCCAAGATCCATGTATAACCTCAACAAGTGTTCCACAGCCTTGTGGCTTATTGCAAAGTAGAACTTTGCAATCAAGTTCAAGCTCAAAAAAATAGATAGATAGATAGATAGATAGATAGATAGATAGATAGATAGATAGATAGATAGATAGATAGATAGATA